>CM055120.1:395333771-395535471 GCA_029206835.1 Rana muscosa
CGCTGTGACGTAAAACACTCAGAAAAGCCGAGAAAAATGAAGTTCAATGCTTCTGAGCATGCGTCGACTTGATTCTGAGCATGCATGGGTTTTTTGTCCAATGGAGTTCCACACAGACGTTCGGAATTTGCTATCGTTTTTTTTCCCATCGGATAAATTTAAAACATGTTCTATTTTTTCTCACCGATGGAAAAAAGACCGATGGGGCCCATACACGATCAGTTTGTCCAATGAAAAAAGTCCATCGGACTGTTTTTCATCGAGAAAACCGATCGTGTGTACACGGCTTAACCAAGCTGTTTATATACTGTTCAGGCACTGACCAATATATGTTGTTATTGACTCTCACATAATATATTCTAATGTTTATTTCAAGATAAATGAAAAAAAGAGGAGGTAGGAAAAAGTTCCTTCCAAAAGAAATTCTTCAGTGAGGAATTGTGAAAAAATATATACTTTCTTTATTATATAAACCACAATATAATATAATAGTTTAACAAACACTTGATATAAACACCCTTCACCTATAAATTTAAAATTAGACTAGTCTAAAAACCTGTGAACATGGGTGGCCACCCGACCCGCCATACACATCACAATCAGCCTTTTAACCAACTCATCCACCAATTCACCGAAATTAATCCGGATTTTTGGGATGTCTGAAAAGGGACCTCACCCAGTTCAGACAAACAGTCTAGCTTGGAATGGAAATTATTTCAAAAAGTATATTTCAGTCGTTTTTGAAGACTCAATGGAGAAACAGAAAGTCAATGCTGTAATTAGGCTTAACTGGATGGGAGCCCGCGTTATTGAATGTCTGTATAGTGGATAGTATTCACATATTCATTGGCTTGTGTGGCCATATAAGAGATCTGGTATTTATAATCGCTGATTTACTGACATAGCATATATAAACATGAATAAGTTGGTTGGATCTCACCGTTAGAAGTATTCCACAGGTGTATTTTTCCTTATTCGTATAGCCGCTGTCTTCCAGGTATTTCCTAGTAGCGATATTCATTCAGTCTCTTTGCAATTGTGAATAAATAGGTTCCAGTAGGTCATGCGGCGCTGGTTGCACATATTCAGCGCTGATTTTCCAGCACTCTCCCCGTCAGTTTATGAGTGGATGTAGTCCATTCCTCGGAGGTGAAAAGAGGGTAGGATGAAGAGTTTCTAGAGGCAATCAGGTAGTGGGCTCCATGGATCGCACACCCATGTTCCTAATACAGCCAGTATGACTGCACGTAGCTTACATGATTCGGTTCTACAGAACCTTCATCGGAGCATGCGTGTTGTTCAAGTGTGGGTCTGGATATACTTCTCTAATCAGGTGTCCAATTGTTATCACCTGAGGAATAATTAGACCATTCACACCATCATTCAAGTCTTTCACTCAGTGTCATTTATACAGACATAATGAGTGGGGGGATCTGTGCCGCTGCTAAACTAGATTTATTCAAAAGTATCATTAAAAAATTGTTGTGGATTTGTACCATAAAGGTTTAGAAAAGGGTTTATTGTATATGATCTCAAAACATTATTTATAAACAACAAAGGTAGTAGCAGATATATCAATTCCTCAAATGGGTTGCTACCCGATGTAGTTGGTTGTAGCGCTGCCATACACATTACGATCTAAATTGATCATACATATATTGTCACTGGAGGCTAGTATATTTTCTTTCAACATTCAGATATGTCCTAGGAACTTTTTGCTTACATATAGGACTTGCTAGCAAAACTTTAAATGTATTTTCAAAAGATCAGTTCCTCAAAGTAGACAAAATATATATATCGCTTCCTACCAAGCTCCTTTAGTTATTCATTATGTTGCTACCATACTACCATATAATAGACAGTAGTGTCCTTGGTTGGTCTATTTCAATACACATTGCAGAGGAGAGATGAAAGCAGTGAGAGAAAGGAAATATAACCAAACAACAAAGGTATTTCACTATGTACTGTGAATACTCCAATAAGTATTGTTTAAGGGCTATTTATCAACTCCCCATGGGAATCTGGTTCTCAGTATATCACTGTATAGACCTCCTTTGACTATTTAGATCACTGTAGCAAAAATACAACATTTAGTAGTAGCATTTTGTCCAGATCTGCCTAATATATTTATTTGCTGAATTGCTGTAATGGGATGTATGTTGCAGTTGGTCATGTCTCTCTTTTATATATAAATATGCATATACACGAACCGCTGGTGATGGGCCGTATTGGTTTCCCTGTTTCATAAAGGGAATTTTGTTAGTTATTATAACGCCTGATCAACCACACAATTCTTGCATATTGTAATGTTGGGGGTTGTTTGCTCAAGTGTAGCACCCGCTAGTGAGAACAGTCCCACACAAATGTTTCCTTTTGAGGGCTTGTTGGCCCACTTTTATTAAAGAAAATCAAACAAAGTTCCAGAAATGAAAACAAATGTGGTTTCCCTCGCAGGGGGTTTTCACCATCAACATAAAATGGTAGTATGTTCAGCCTCCTGGCTCACACATGCAAAAGTGCAATGAAAATACCGAGCTGCCTGGCTCTCTTCAGCAGCAGCACCACTGCTCAGGCTCCCGCATGGAGCCCTCCTGACACCTGTCAGCAACCTCAGACTCAGGTCTCTGGGTTTCACAGTGCAGCCTGCACTCTCTAGCTTCTCTAGCTACTCCAGCTTCTCTAGCTATTCCAGTGCACACCTGCACACGCTGGGTTCTCCCTTGCAAGCCTGGTCTCCTCGGGAGGGTGGAGCCCAGAACCATGGTCAGGTGTCTACAAATAGGCCAGCACACACCTGACCACACCTGACCAGTCAGTGTTCTGGTAAATCTCAAAATCTGGGCCCAGGACTGGGGATTTCATCCCACCCAGATCTCTAAGAAATCCCCGGGCTCCAGGTCCCAAAGTGGACTTTATTAAAGAATGAGGAAACTGAAACGACAGTTTCCTCTCTACATTATAAGCTCCCTGGAGCCCCTCAACCTGTCCAGTTGAGAATTCTGGGTCACTACACTGGTGGAGTACCACACTACCACATACCCCTCCCCCTTGTTTCGACCCAGAGGGCGGAACACACCAGTCCAACCTCCTCACTTTGGCATGACCACGCCAGCTACCACCCAAATGGGCCAAATCTTGTCCCATCAGGTGACTTTCTCCACATCCCCCTGCTACGTTTACTCGGGCTCTGCAATGACACTCCCATATCTTTTTGCGTGCACGCTTCCAAAAGCGATGTCTTTCTATTTCCCTTGGACCTACACTAGCCACTTTATCAGTAGGGAGTTTACTACTCTTGGCACCTTTTTGCACCCAAGGTTGATTTCTGAGCTTTAAGGGTCCGATACCATTGAGGTTACCAAGGGCTCCCTCATTTTCCGATAGACCACCCCTTTTCCCTTTATTTAAGTGATAAGCAGGGGCTCTTTTATTGGGGTGACACTGATCCCTCTCTGAGCTCTATGTACGGGCACCCCTTTACTGTCCAAACTTAGTGCCACTTGTTTCCCCATGTACATTGCATGCTTCATTCTGGCAGTTTCATCACCTACATCCTCATAAGACTGCAGCCTTGTCCTAGTCTCCCTCTGAAGGACATCCTGACTGTCTTGCCACTCTGAGGTTTCTAAGTCATGTGACACCTTGCTGCGCTTTGGGCTATTTCCTTCTGACCATTGTTTACCAGGATCCTTTTCAGATCCTAGAAGTTCCTCAAACCTCAGGAAACCTTCCCCAGGACTACCCTCCTGAACCTGTAGGGGAATTAAAAAATGTCGCGCACAGACATGTGAAAAGAATGAAACACTAATGAGTGTCAATCTACAAATGTGAAAAAAGTATAAATATAGTGACATATATATATAAACACCAAAAAGTGTAAGCAAAAAAGTGGGGAATCAACCTCTCCTCAAATTACTGAGATAGTGTTCAAACCAAAATAAAAAATATATATAAAATATATAAATATACCTAAACAGTATGTAACTGATGAGTAATATTTAAATAAAACATAAGGCTCAATACTGATAACAGTTATAGCTGTAATGGTGCTCTAAATATTGAGAAGGCAGAAGTGGAAAAAGTCTATTCCTCAAAAGTTCAGAAAAAGTCCAATGTGGCAAACAGTTCCAATACGACAAAAAATAGCTTCAGATGAAAAAGCAAGAGGTTGTGAGGAAATGTTGGAAAAAAGGTAGAGCCCAGGATAGATCCACAGAGATCACAGGAGAACTGCATCCACCACGGTGTATAGGGAATCAAGATTGGTACCTTACCACAAAAGTTGGACCTCCGCTGTGGCAAGGTCAGAAGAGCCTGCAGATATCACCCTCTGCGGGGTATTGGTACTGGTCCTGGGGGTATCACGACTCCGAAGTCCTTACGCTCCCACTGTCTCTCGTTGCACTGTTTCCTCCACTGGTGGCTGGTGCAGTCCAATTGTTTAAAAAAAGAACCCACAGACCTTCGGTGTAGATACCGAAAAAGAAGAGGGGGGACTCGGATAGTATATTACCTCAAAACAGCTTTATTCCGATCATCAAGGTACAAAACAGGAATACAAGGTTCCTAAAAATAGTTTAAAATTGCCGGCATAAAAGTCCTAGCGTTCGCCCGTGCTTCCAGGGTCACGTGATAATAGTGACGTCAGCGCGTAGCACCGCCCTGACTAGTTTCATTTCCAAAAAACGTTATCAAAGGGCACGGGCGACGCACTGAATCGTCACTCTATTTGTACATGTGAGGCGCATCCACGCCTCGTTTTCGTTTCGGCGGCCATGACTATGAGGTCGAATCCAGCCCTCGATTTCAATTCATTATTACGGAGGGAGGGAACACAATCCAGCCTCGATTTCAATTCATTATTGCGGAGGGAGGGAACACAATCAGGTCCATCTTTACTACTGGCACCTCCTTAACGAAAAGGAGGACGTAGGACGCGCTTGATCTGTCTCCTCCGTTATGTGAATGCTGCATAAATCTACATGCAACTTATCCTTGACAAGAATATACACCTTATAATTTTGCAATCTGTATAACATGTATCAAAACACTTACTCCAATCATTAATGGAGCTAAAATATAAAAAAAAAAAAATAATTAAAAATTAAAAATTAAAAAAGGGCTCAATTGGAAGATCTACCTTCCGGTAATGTCACCTACTGCACCCTACAGGACAGACAATCTAATTATATGATAGAAAAGGTTGTCTGCGCTAAACCAAACATCCTAAAAAAGGATGTACTCCGTAATGGAGAAATTAGCTCAACCACCAAACATGTGTATATATATATAAAATTATAAAATTAATATTAAAGGCACTCCAATTAACAAATATAATTAAGTACTTTCTGATGCATAAATTACATGAGTAAATGGAAAAATTATATATGAGATGGTATATATAATATATAATAAATATAATTCTAGTAAAGGTGGGGGGGGAGGGGATAATCATGAGTTATCTATAAATGCGTTGATTTCAATGTCCACGTTCAATCCCAAAGGTCTAAGACATTTCACCCTATATATCCAACTCATTTCGAGTTTAGATATCGCTCTTCTTTTAGGCCCCCCTCTCCAATGGCTCTTCAATTTGTCGATAGCCAGAAAGGAAGTCCCCCTAGGGTCTCTGTTATGAACATCCCTGTAGTGTCGGGATACCGAATGCCCCTTAAAACCTCTCCTTATATTTCCAATATGTTCGTTGAGTCTAACCTGAAAGGCCCGTACAGTCCTTCCTATATACTGTAACCCGCAAGGGCAAATAAGGAGATACACTACATGAGTAGTAGAACATGTAATAAAAGATTTGATATCAAACTGTTGTGACGTACTATTGGAAACAAAATTAAGAGTTTTGCGTTCCTTGATGCGGTTAATACTGCAGACTGCGCACCTTTTGCACTTGTGATAACCAACCAAGTTTTGAAAAAACATGGGATTATTGGTAGGGGGGTCACATACACTTGGTGCCAATGAATCCCTTAGAGAGGGGACGCCCCTAAACACCACCTGAGGTTTTTCCGGAAGCATAGGTCCCAACACTGTATCATCCTTGATGATATGCCAATGTTTATGGACCAGTTTCTTCACCAAGTAGTGTTGGTTGGAAAAAACTGTGATGAATGGCGAAACGAAAGTATTCCTTTCATCCTTAGTAGCTATTTTTTCGGCTAACAGTTGATTCCTATCCAGATGTTCAACTTACAGGGATCTTTGTCCCAGATCTCTGGCGGAGTATCCCTTCTCCAGGAATCTCTCAGTCAGGATTTCAGCCTGTTCTCTATAGTCACTTAATTTGGTGCAATTGCGCCGTAGGCGAACAAATTGGCTTTTTGGAACCGAATTAAGCCATGAGTGATGATGACAACTGTCTTGGGGGATAAAAGCGTTCCTATCTGTGGTCTTAAAGTACGTTGAGGTAAAAAAACGTCCCTCCTCTACTGTGATCTGGAGGTCCAAAAAATTTATGGATTTTTGGTCTGCTTCATATTTGAATCTAATTCCCCTGTCGTTCATGTTAAGGGATCCCATAAAGGAATCAAGAGATTCCCTAGATCCCCTCCATAGGAGGAGGACGTCATCTATATATCTAGCCCATAGAGCCACCTCGGGCCTACTGGTAGCATAGATGACGTCCTCCTCCCATTTCCCCATAAAGAGGTTCGCCAGGCTGGGGGCAAATTTAGCCCCCATAGCCACCCCCCTACACTGTAGGAAAAACTCGTTGCTAAACCAAAAAAAATTGTGAGTGGTTGCAAAATTTAAAAGTTCCATAATAAAGCTCCTATGTTTCCTAGGTAACCCCGAATCTCTGTCCAGGTAATGTTTTACTGAGGATATTCCCCACTCATGGGGTATAATTGTGTATAAGGATGTCACATCTGCAGTGACCATCCATACACCTTCCTCATATGGTAAATCACCCAGTAGGTTTATAACATGTTTGCTATCCTTAATGTACGCAGGTAGTGCCTTAACTAATGGTTGTAGATACCCGTCGATATACTTGCCAGCTCTAGATGTAATAGTGTCGATCCCACTGATGATGGGATGACCTGGTGGGTTTGTAGGGTTCTTATGTATTTTAGGCAAGTAGTATATGATGGGTATCCTAGAAGAGGCCGGAACCAGAAAAGCCTTTTCTTTTTTATTCAAAATCCCTGTATTAAAACCCTGTTCGACTAAATTAACAAGGATTCTCCTATATGCAGGGCGTGGATCACCAGGTAGGGGGACATATGTGTCCCTATCCCCCACCAGGGAATTTAACTCATTGATATAGTCTCCTTTATTCAAAATTACAATACCGCCCCCCTTGTCAGCGGGGCGGATGACAATATTTTTGTTTTCACATAGCTGGTCTAATCCACTCTGGAGAGATTTATTTAATTTGGCGTTACTAAGCTTAATTTTTTCCAAATCTCTAAGTAAAACATCTCTGAATACCCTCACCGATGGGGTTAAACCCCCTGGAGGGTTAAAAAGGGACGCGTTGGCTAAATTCGAGTGTTGTATACTATCCATACCACTTGTGTTGGGTTTTATAGGATTATACATAATGTATCTTTTCACACTAAGTTTTCTGGTATACTTGTGTATATCCATATAAGTCTGAAACTTATTTAGCCGTTGTGGGGGGGGCAAATTTAAGTCCTTTATCTAAATTGGATATTTCTTCAGAAGAGAGGATAGCTGAACTAAGATTGTAAATACCCTGACCAAATACACCCTTTTTCTTTTTCTGCCTCGATCTCCTCCCTCCTCTGGTTCCTCTCGTCTTTCTCTGGGTCTTTGATTTTGATCTGACCTGGGAAAATCCACATATTGTGGATAGGGTCTATTCCGCCATGGTTCGTGTTGATACACAAAATCCCGAGGGCGATCATCTCTAGGGGGTAAGAGGGGGAAGGGAGATAAATACTGTCTTGATGGTCCATCATTCCAGGTGCCCCTAGTCGGGACACGACTGTCCTGATATTGATCCCAATCTCCATGTGGATAATGGCCATCATGGAGAGATTGAAACCTATTATATACAGGTACTTGGTACTCTCTATAAGGTTCTCTATCATAGGGAGCCCCAGAGGGACCACCATAGCCCCTATCGTCATGACGTTCGAATTGGGGTTTATGTATTTCATTCTTATTTCTCCAAACAGGGGATTTCGAAGGGCCTCCCTTAGGGCATACCCCTAGGGGTTTGGGTTTACCTGAAAGAGGGGGGCCTCGAGGGCCCCTATCAGGTGATCTATAAGATACTCTTCTAGATGTGCGGACCGTAGTCCCAGATGTCTGAGGTTGAATGTGTGGTCTAGATTGGCCGCCAGGCGCCTGTCCCACTGTGGACTCTATAGTGGCTTCCATGGGTTCACCCTCATCGGTCAAAATCTTACTTTGCCATTCAAATACCCTCCCTGAACTGTAATCCCCCACATTCCTGCTAAATTTATTTTTCTTTTTCTTTTTTTGTTCTATTTCCTCTTTTTCTAGAGTTTTCTTTAGATTAGTGGATCGCTCCTTATACTCTTCACTATTGACATGGGGCATCAATTTCTCCTTAATCATTTTAATTTCAATATCCAAACGGGTAAGTTTACATTTTTTTCCTTTGAGCCAAAAATTCCAAAAACGTAACTCCGGCATCATTAAAATATTTGAACCATTCTTGCAGTTCAAGTTCGCCTTTCTGAGGGCTCACTTCCCACCGCAGGCTCCTTGGAACCATATTATCCCCTACATATTGGTCTAAAAATGCTATGTTCCATTGTGTGTGTACTTCTGAGATCATAAGATTTTTAAGTCGCATAAATAGACCTCCTAAATCTCCCTCTATTTCTCCATTAATTTCAAATACACCGTCCTTCCTAATCACCCTATTGGAGCGATACTCAAAAACGTCCATTTGAATTGGAGGAAGGGGGGAACAGAAAATTTAGTGTAAAAAAGGGACTAAACAAAAGCAGCAAGTAAATTGTGTCAATAAACGGTAATCAATAATAAAAGTAATACTGCGCTAATGTAAACAAATGAAAATATCGTGCTAATTAGCAGCTAGGCTGCGACATAAAAAATATGTGAAACCAAATCAAGTCAAATAGTAAATTAAAAAATGTCGCGCACAGACATGTGAAAAGAATGAAACACTAATGAGTGTCAATCTACAAATGTGAAAAAAGTATAAATATAGTGACATATATATATAAACACCAAAAAGTGTAAGCAAAAAAGTGGGGAATCAACCTCTCCTCAAATTACTGAGATAGTGTTCAAACCAAAATAAAAAATATATATAAAATATATAAATATACCTAAACAGTATGTAACTGATGAGTAATATTTAAATAAAACATAAGGCTCAATACTGATAACAGTTATAGCTGTAATGGTGCTCTAAATATTGAGAAGGCAGAAGTGGAAAAAGTCTATTCCTTAAAAGTTCAGAAAAAGTCCAATGTGGCAAACAGTTCCAATACGACAAAAAATAGCTTCAGATGAAAAAGCAAGAGGTTGTGAGGAAATGTTGGAAAAAAGGTAGAGCCCAGGATAGATCCACAGAGATCACAGGAGAACTGCATCCACCACGGTGTATAGGGAATCAAGATTGGTACCTTACCACAAAAGTTGGACCTCCGCTGTGGCAAGGTCAGAAGAGCCTGCAGATATCACCCTCTGCGGGGTATTGGTACTGGTCCTGGGGGTATCACGACTCCGAAGTCCTTACGCTCCCACTGTCTCTCGTTGCACTGTTTCCTCCACTGGTGGCTGGTGCAGTCCAATTGTTTAAAAAAAGAACCCACAGACCTCCGGTGTAGATACCGAAAAAGAAGAGGGGGGACTCAGATAGTATATTACCTCAAAACAGCTTTATTCCGATCATCAAGGTACAAAACAGGAATACAAGGTTCCTAAAAATAGTTTAAAATTGCCGGCATAAAAGTCCTAGCGTTCGCCCGTGCTTCCAGGGTCACGTGATAATAGTGACGTCAGCGCGTAGCACCGCCCTGACTAGTTTCATTTCCAAAAAACGTTATCAAAGGGCACGGGCGACGCACTGAATCGTCACTCTATTTGTACATGTGAGGCGCATCCACGCCTCATTTTCGTTTCGGCGGCCATGACTATGAGGTCGAATCCAGCCCTCGATTTCAATTCATTATTACGGAGGGAGGGAACACAATCCAGCCCTCGATTTCAATTCATTATTGCGGAGGGAGGGAACACAATCAGGTCCATCTTTACTACTGGCACCTCCTTAACGAAAAGGAGGACGTAGGACGCGCTTGATCTGTCTCTTCCGTTATGTGAATGCTGCATAAATCTACATGCAACTTATCCTTGACAAGAATATACACCTTATAATTTTGCAATCTGTATAACATGTATCAAAACACTTACTCCAATCATTAATGGAGCTAAAATATAAAAAATAAAATAAAATTAAAAATTAAAAATTAAAAAAGGGCTCAATTGGAAGATCTACCTTCCGGTAATGTCACCTACTGCACCCTACAGGACAGACAATCTAATTATATGATAGAAAAGGTCGTCTGCGCTAAACCAAACATCCTAAAAAAGGATGTACTCCGTAATGGAGAAATTAGCTCAACCACCAAACATGTGTATATATATATAAAATTATAAAATTAATATTAAAGGCACTCCAATTAACAAATATAATTAAGTACTTTCTGATGCATAAATTACATGAGTAAATGGAAAAATTATATATGAGATGGTATATATAATATATAATAAATATAATTCTAGTAAAGGTGGGGGGGGAGGGGATAATCATGAGTTATCTATAAATGCGTTGATTTCAATGTCCACGTTCAATCCCAAAGGTCTAAGACATTTCACCCTATATATCCAACTCATTTCGAGTTTAGATATCGCTCTTCTTTTAGGCCCCCCTCTCCAATGGCTCTTCAATTTGTCGATAGCCAGAAAGGAAGTCCCCCTAGGGTCTCTGTTATGAACATCCCTGTAGTGTCGGGATACCGAATGCCCCTTAAAACCTCTCCTTATATTTCCAATATGTTCGTTGAGTCTAACCTGAAAGGCCCGTACAGTCCTTCCTATATACTGTAACCCGCAAGGGCAAATAAGGAGATACACTACATGAGTAGTAGAACATGTAATAAAAGATTTGATATCAAACTGTTGTGACGTACTATTGGAAACAAAATTAAGAGTTTTGCGTTCCTTGATGCGGTTAATACTGCAGACTGCGCACCTTTTGCACTTGTGATAACCAACCAAGTTTTGAAAAAACATGGGATTATTGGTAGGGGGGTCACATACACTTGGTGCCAATGAATCCCTTAGAGAGGGGACGCCCCTAAACACCACCTGAGGTTTTTCCGGAAGCATAGGTCCCAACACTGTATCATCCTTGATGATATGCCAATGTTTATGGACCAGTTTCTTCACCAAGTAGTGTTGGTTGGAAAAAACTGTGATGAATGGCGAAACGAAAGTATTCCTTTCATCCTTAGTAGCTACTTTTTCGGCTAACAGTTGATTCCTATCCAGATGTTCAACTTACAGGGATCTTTGTCCCAGATCTCTGGCGGAGTATCCCTTCTCCAGGAATCTCTCAGTCAGGATTTCAGCCTGTTCTCTATAGTCACTTAATTTGGTGCAATTGCGCCGTAGGCGAACAAATTGGCTTTTTGGAACCGAATTAAGCCATGAGTGATGATGACAACTGTCTTGGGGGATAAAAGCGTTCCTATCTGTGGTCTTAAAGTACGTTGAGGTAAAAAAACGTCCCTCCTCTACTGTGATCTGGAGGTCCAAAAAATTTATGGATTTTTGGTCTGCTTCATATTTGAATCTAATTCCCCTGTCGTTCATGTTAAGGGATCCCATAAAGGAATCAAGAGATTCCCTAGATCCCCTCCATAGGAGGAGGACGTCATCTATATATCTAGCCCATAGAGCCACCTCGGGCCTACTGGTAGCATAGATGATGTCCTCCTCCCATTTCCCCATAAAGAGGTTCGCCAGGCTGGGGGCAAATTTAGCCCCCATAGCCACCCCCCTACACTGTAGGAAAAACTCGTTGCTAAACCAAAAAAAATTGTGAGTGGTTGCAAAATTTAAAAGTTCCATAATAAACCTCCTATGTTTCCTAGGTAACCCCGAATCTCTGTCCAGGTAATGTTTTACTGAGGATATTCCCCACTCATGGGGTATAATTGTGTATAAGGATGTCACGTCTGCAGTGACCATCCATACACCTTCCTCATATGGTAAATCACCCAGTAGGTTTATAACATGTTTGCTATCCTTAATGTACGCAGGTAGTGCCTTAACTAATGGTTGTAGATACCCGTCGATATACTTGCCAGCTCTAGATGTAATAGTGTCGATCCCACTGATGATGGGATGACCTGGTGGGTTTGTAGGGTTCTTATGTATTTTAGGCAAGTAGTATATGATGGGTATCCTAGAAGAGGCCGGAACCAGAAAAGCCTTTTCTTTTTTATTCAAAATCCCTGTATTAAAACCCTGTTCGACTAAATTAACAAGGATTCTCCTATATGCAGGGCGTGGATCACCAGGTAGGGGGACATATGTGTCCCTATCCCCCACCAGGGAATTTAACTCATTGATATAGTCTCCTTTATTCAAAATTACAATACCGCCCCCCTTGTCAGCGGGGCGGATGACAATATTTTTGTTTTCACATAGCTGGTCTAATCCACTCTGGAGAGATTTATTTAATTTGGCGTTACTAAGCTTAATTTTTTCCAAATCTCTAAGTATAACATCTCTGAATACCCTCACCGATGGGGTTAAACCCCCTGGAGGGTTAAAAAGGGACGCGTTGGCTAAATTCGAGTGTTGTATACTATCCATACCACTTGTGCTGGGTTTTATAGGATTATACATAATGTATCTTTTCACACTAAGTTTTCTGGTATACTTGTGTATATCCATATAAGTCTGAAACTTATTTAGCCGTTGTGGGGGGGGCAAATTTAAGTCCTTTATCTAAATTGGATATTTCTTCAGAAGAGAGGATAGCTGAACTAAGATTGTAAATACCCTGACCAAATACACCCTTTTTCTTTTTCTGCCTCGATCTCCTCCCTCCTCTGGTTCCTCTCGTCTTTCTCTGGGTCTTTGATTTTGATCTGACCTGGGAAAATCCCCATATTGTGGATAGGGTCTATTCCGCCATGGTTCGTGTTGATACACAAAATCCCGAGGGCGATCATCTCTAGGGGGTAAGAGGGGGAAGGGAGATAAATACTGTCTTGATGGTCCATCATTCCAGGTGCCCCTAGTCGGGACACGACTGTCCTGATATTGATCCCAATCTCCATGTGGATAATGGCCATCATGGAGAGATTGAAACCTATTATATACAGGTACTTGGTACTCTCTATAAGGTTCTCTATCATAGGGAGCCCCAGAGGGACCACCATAGCCCCTATCGTCATGACGTTCGAATTGGGGTTTATGTATTTCATTCTTATTTCTCCAAACAGGGGATTTCGAAGGGCCTCCCTTAGGGCATACCCCTAGGGGTTTGGGTTTACCTGAAAGAGGGGGGCCTCGAGGGTCCCTATCAGGTGATCTATAAGATACTCTTCTAGATGTGCGGACCGTAGTCCCAGATGTCTGAGGTTGAATGTGTGGTCTAGATTGGCCGCCAGGCGCCTGTCCCACTGTGGACTCTATAGTGGCTTCCATGGGTTCACCCTCATCGGTCAAAATCTTACTTTGCCATTCAAATACCCTCCCTGAACTGTAATCCCCCACATTCCTGCTAAATTTATTTTTATTTTTCTTTTTTTGTTCTATTTCCTCTTTTTCTAGAGTTTTCTTTAGATTAGTGGATCGCTCCTTATACTCTTCACTATTGACATGGGGCATCAATTTCTCCTTAATCATTTTAATTTCAATATCCAAACGGGTAAGTTTACATTTTTTTCCTTTGAGCCAAAATTTCCAAAAACTTAACTCCGGCATCATTAAAATATTTGAACCATTCTTGCAGTTCAAGTTCGCCTTTCTGAGGGCTCACTTCCCACCGCAGGCTCCTTGGAACCATATTATCCCCTACATATTGGTCTAAAAATGCTATGTTCCATTGTGTGTGTACTTCTGAGATCATAAGATTTTTAAGTCGCATAAATAGACCTCCTAAATCTCCCTCTATTTCTCCATTAATTTCAAATACACCGTCCTTCCTAATCACCCTATTGGAGCGATACTCAAAAACGTCCATTTGAATTGGAGGAAGGGGGGAACAGAAAATTTAGTGTAAAAAAGGGACTAAACAAAAGCAGCAAGTAAATTGTGTCAATAAACGGTAATCAATAATAAAAGTAATACTGCGCTAATGTAAACAAATGAAAATATCGTGCTAATTAGCAGCTAGGCTGCGACATAAAAAATATGTGAAACCAAATCAAGTCAAATAGTAAATTAAAAAATGTCGCGCACAGACATGTGAAAAGAATGAAACACTAATGAGTGTCAATCTACAAATGTGAAAAAAGTATAAATATAGTGACATATATATATAAACACCAAAAAGTGTAAGCAAAAAAGTGGGGAATCAACCTCTCCTCAAATTACTGAGATAGTGTTCAAACCAAAATAAAAAATATATATAAAATATATAAATATACCTAAACAGTATGTAACTGATGAGTAATATTTAAATAAAACATAAGGCTCAATACTGATAACAGTTATAGCTGTAATGGTGCTCTAAATATTGAGAAGGCAGAAGTGGAAAAAGTCTATTCCTTAAAAGTTCAGAAAAAGTCCAATGTGGCAAACAGTTCCAATACGACAAAAAATAGCTTCAGATGAAAAAGCAAGAGGTTGTGAGGAAATGTTGGAAAAAAGGTAGAGCCCAGGATAGATCCACAGAGATCACAGGAGAACTGCATCCACCATGGTGTATAGGGAATCAAGATTGGTACCTTACCACAAAAGTTGGACCTCCGCTGTGGCAAGGTCAGAAGAGCCTGCAGATATCACCCTCTGCGGGGTATTGGTACTGGTCCTGGGGGTATCACGACTCCGAAGTCCTTACGCTCCCACTGTCTCTCGTTGCACTGTTTCCTCCACTGGTGGCTGGTGCAGTCCAATTGTTTAAAAAAAGAACCCACAGACCTCCGGTGTAGATACCGAAAAAGAAGAGGGGGGACTCGGATAGTATATTACCTCAAAACAGCTTTATTCCGATCATCAAGGTACAAAACAGGAATACAAGGTTCCTAAAAATAGTTTAAAATTGCCGGCATAAAAGTCCTAGCGTTCGCCCGTGCTTCCAGGGTCACGTGATAATAGTGACGTCAGCGCGTAGCACCGCCCTGACTAGTTTCATTTCCAAAAAACGTTATCAAAGGGCACGGGCGACGCACTGAATCGTCACTCTATTTGTACATGTGAGGCGCATCCACGCCTCGTTTTCGTTTCGGCGGCCATGACTATGAGGTCGAATCCAGCCCTCGATTTCAATTCATTATTACGGAGGGAGGGAACACAATCCAGCCCTCGATTTCAATTCATTATTGCGGAGGGAGGGAACACAATCAGGTCCATCTTTACTACTGGCACCTCCTTAACGAAAAGGAGGACGTAGGACGCGCTTGATCTGTCTCCTCCGTTATGTGAATGCTGCATAAATCTACATGCAACTTATCCTTGACAAGAATATACACCTTATAATTTTGCAATCTGTATAACATGTATCAAAACACTTACTCCAATCATTAATGGAGCTAAAATATAAAAAATAAAATAAAATTAAAAATTAAAAATTAAAAAAGGGCTCAATTGGAAGATCTACCTTCCGGTAATGTCACCTACTGCACCCTGCAGGACAGACAATCTAATTATATGATAGAAAAGGTCGTCTGCGCTAAACCAAACATCCTAAAAAAGGATGTACTCCGTAATGGAGAAATTAGCTCAACCACCAAACATGTGTATATATATATAAAATTATAAAATTAATATTAAAGGCACTCCAATTAACAAATATAATTAAGTACTTTCTGATGCATAAATTACATGAGTAAATGGAAAAATTATATATGAGATGGTATATATAATATATAATAAATATAATTCTAGTAAAGGTGGGGGGGGAGGGGATAATCATGAGTTATCTATAAATGCGTTGATTTCAATGTCCACGTTCAATCCCAAAGGTCTAAGACATTTCACCCTATATATCCAACTCATTTCGAGTTTAGATATCGCTCTTCTTTTAGCCCCCCCTCTCCAATGGCTCTTCAATTTGTCGATAGCCAGAAAGGAAGTCCCCCTAGGGTCTCTGTTATGAACATCCCTGTAGTGTCGGGATACCGAATGCCCCTTAAAACCTCTCCTTATATTTCCAATATGTTCGTTGAGTCTAACCTGAAAGGCCCGTACAGTCCTTCCTATATACTGTAACCCGCAAGGGCAAATAAGGAGATACACTACATGAGTAGTAGAACATGTAATAAAAGATTTGATATCAAACTGTTGTGACGTACTATTGGAAACAAAATTAAGAGTTTTGCGTTCCTTGATGCGGTTAATACTGCAGACTGCGCACCTTTTGCACTTGTGATAACCAACCAAGTTTTGAAAAAACATGGGATTATTGGTAGGGGGGTCACATACACTTGGTGCCAATGAATCCCTTAGAGAGGGGACGCCCCTAAACACCACCTGAGGTTTTTCCGGAAGCATAGGTCCCAACACTGTATCATCCTTGATGATATGCCAATGTTTATGGACCAGTTTCTTCACCAAGTAGTGTTGGTTGGAAAAAACTGTGATGAATGGCGAAACGAAAGTATTCCTTTCATCCTTAGTAGCTACTTTTTCGGCTAACAGTTGATTCCTATCCAGATGTTCAACTTACAGGGATCTTTGTCCCAGATCTCTGGCGGAGTATCCCTTCTCCAGGAATCTCTCAGTCAGGATTTCAGCCTGTTCTCTATAGTCACTTAATTTGGTGCAATTGCGCCGTAGGCGAACAAATTGGCTTTTTGGAACCGAATTAAGCCATGAGTGATGATGACAACTGTCTTGGGGGATAAAAGCGTTCCTATCTGTGGTCTTAAAGTACGTTGAGGTAAAAAAACGTCCCTCCTCTACTGTGATCTGGAGGTCCAAAAAATTTATGGATTTTTGGTCTGCTTCATATTTGAATCTAATTCCCCTGTCGTTCATGTTAAGGGATCCCATAAAGGAATCAAGAGATTCCCTAGATCCCCTCCATAGGAGGAGGACGTCATCTATATATCTAGCCCATAGAGCCACCTCGGGCCTACTGGTAGCATAGATGACGTCCTCCTCCCATTTCCCCATAAAGAGGTTCGCCAGGCTGGGGGCAAATTTAGCCCCCATAGCCACCCCCCTACACTGTAGGAAAAACTCGTTGCTAAACCAAAAAAAATTGTGAGTGGTTGCAAAATTTAAAAGTTCCATAATAAACCTCCTATGTTTCCTAGGTAACCCCGAATCTCTGTCCAGGTAATGTTTTACTGAGGATATTCCCCACTCATGGGGTATAATTGTGTATAAGGATGTCACGTCTGCAGTGACCATCCATACACCTTCCTCATATGGTAAATCACCCAGTAGGTTTATAACATGTTTGCTATCCTTAATGTACGCAGGTAGTGCCTTAACTAATGGTTGTAGATACCCGTCGATATACTTGCCAGCTCTAGATGTAATAGTGTCGATCCCACTGATGATGGGATGACCTGGTGGGTTTGTAGGGTTCTTATGTATTTTAGGCAAGTAGTATATGATGGGTATCCTAGAAGAGGCCGGAAACAGAAAAGCCTTTTCTTTTTTATTCAAAATCCCTGTATTAAAACCCTGTTCGACTAAATTAACAAGGATTCTCCTATATGCAGGGCGTGGATCACCAGGTAGGGGGACATATGTGTCCCTATCCCCCACCAGGGAATTTAACTCATTGATATAGTCTCCTTTATTCAAAATTACAATACCGCCCCCCTTGTCAGCGGGGCGGATGACAATATTTTTGTTTTCACATAGCTGGTCTAATCCACTCTGGAGAGATTTATTTAATTTGGCGTTACTAAGCTTAATTTTTTCCAAATCTCTAAGTAAAACATCTCTGAATACCCTCACCGATGGGGTTAAACCCCCTGGAGGGTTAAAAAGGGACGCGTTGGCTAAATTCGAGTGTTGTATACTATCCATACCACTTGTGTTGGGTTTTATAGGATTATACATAATGTATCTTTTCACACTAAGTTTTCTGGTATACTTGTGTATATCCATATAAGTCTGAAACTTATTTAGCCGTTGTGGGGGGGGCAAATTTAAGTCCTTTATCTAAATTGGATATTTCTTCAGAAGAGAGGATAGCTGAACTAAGATTGTAAATACCCTGACCAAATGCACCCTTTTTCTTTTTCTGCCTCGATCTCCTCCCTCCTCTGGTTCCTCTCGTCTTTCTCTGGGTCTTTGATTTTGATCTGACCTGGGAAAATCCACATATTGTGGATAGGGTCTATTCCGCCATGGTTCGTGTTGATACACAAAATCCCGAGGGCGATCATCTCTAGGGGGTAAGAGGGGGAAGGGAGATAAATACTGTCTTGATGGTCCATCATTCCAGGTGCCCCTAGTCGGGACACGACTGTCCTGATATTGATCCCAATCTCCATGTGGATAATGGCCATCATGGAGAGATTGAAACCTATTATATACAGGTACTTGGTACTCTCTATAAGGTTCTCTATCATAGGGAGCCCCAGAGGGACCACCATAGCCCCTATCGTCATGACGTTCGAATTGGGGTTTATGTATTTCATTCTTATTTCTCCAAACAGGGGATTTCGAAGGGCCTCCCTTAGGGCATACCCCTAGGGGTTTGGGTTTACCTGAAAGAGGGGGGCCTCGAGGGTCCCTATCAGGTGATCTATAAGATACTCTTCTAGATGTGCGGACCGTAGTCCCAGATGTCTGAGGTTGAATGTGTGGTCTAGATTGGCCGCCAGGCGCCTGTCCCACTGTGGACTCTATAGTGGCTTCCATGGGTTCACCCTCATCGGTCAAAATCTTACTTTGCCATTCAAATACCCTCCCTGAACTGTAATCCCCCACATTCCTGCTAAATTTATTTTTCTTTTTCTTTTTTTGTTCTATTTCCTCTTTTTCTAGAGTTTTCTTTAGATTAGTGGATCGCTCCTTATACTCTTCACTATTGACATGGGGCATCAATTTCTCCTTAATCATTTTAATTTCAATATCCAAACGGGTAAGTTTACATTTTTTTCCTTTGAGCCAAAAATTCCAAAAACGTAACTCCGGCATCATTAAAATATTTGAACCATTCTTGCAGTTCAAGTTCGCCTTTCTGAGGGCTCACTTCCCACCGCAGGCTCCTTGGAACCATATTATCCCCTACATATTGGTCTAAAAATGCTATGTTCCATTGTGTGTGTACTTCTGAGATCATAAGATTTTTAAGTCGCATAAATAGACCTCCTAAATCTCCCTCTATTTCTCCATTAATTTCAAATACACCGTCCTTCCTAATCACCCTATTGGAGCGATACTCAAAAACGTCCATTTGAATTGGAGGAAGGGGGGAACAGAAAATTTAGTGTAAAAAAGGGACTAAACAAAAGCAGCAAGTAAATTGTGTCAATAAACGGTAATCAATAATAAAAGTAATACTGCGCTAATGTAAACAAATGAAAATATCGTGCTAATTAGCAGCTAGGCTGCGACATAAAAAATATGTGAAACCAAATCAAGTCAAATAGTAAATTAAAAAATGTCGCGCACAGACATGTGAAAAGAATGAAACACTAATGAGTGTCAATCTACAAATGTGAAAAAAGTATAAATATAGTGACATATATATATAAACACCAAAAAGTGTAAGCAAAAAAGTGGGGAATCAACCTCTCCTCAAATTACTGAGATAGTGTTCAAACCAAAATAAAAAATATATATAAAATATATAAATATACCTAAACAGTATGTAACTGATGAGTAATATTTAAATAAAACATAAGGCTCAATACTGATAACAGTTATAGCTGTAATGGTGCTCTAAATATTGAGAAGGCAGAAGTGGAAAAAGTCTATTCCTTAAAAGTTCAGAAAAAGTCCAATGTGGCAAACAGTTCCAATACGACAAAAAATAGCTTCAGATGAAAAAGCAAGAGGTTGTGAGGAAATGTTGGAAAAAAGGTAGAGCCCAGGATAGATCCACAGAGATCACAGGAGAACTGCATCCACCATGGTGTATAGGGAATCAAGATTGGTACCTTACCACAAAAGTTGGACCTCCGCTGTGGCAAGGTCAGAAGAGCCTGCAGATATCACCCTCTGCGGGGTATTGGTACTGGTCCTGGGGGTATCACGACTCCGAAGTCCTTACGCTCCCACTGTCTCTCGTTGCACTGTTTCCTCCACTGGTGGCTGGTGCAGTCCAATTGTTTAAAAAAAGAACCCACAGACCTCCGGTGTAGATACCGAAAAAGAAGAGGGGGGACTCGGATAGTATATTACCTCAAAACAGCTTTATTCCGATCATCAAGGTACAAAACAGGAATGCAAGGTTCCTAAAAATAGTTTAAAATTGCCGGCATAAAAGTCCTAGCGTTCGCCCGTGCTTCCAGGGTCACGTGATAATAGTGACGTCAGCGCGTAGCACCGCCCTGACTAGTTTCATTTCCAAAAAACGTTATCAAAGGGCACGGGCGACGCACTGAATCGTCACTCTATTTGTACATGTGAGGCGCATCCACGCCTCGTTTTCGTTTCGGCGGCCATGACTATGAGGTCGAATCCAGCCCTCGATTTCAATTCATTATTACGGAGGGAGGGAACACAATCCAGCCCTCGATTTCAATTCATTATTGCGGAGGGAGGGAACACAATCAGGTCCATCTTTACTACTGGCACCTCCTTAACGAAAAGGAGGACGTAGGACGCGCTTGATCTGTCTCCTCCGTTATGTGAATGCTGCATAAATCTACATGCAACTTATCCTTGACAAGAATATACACCTTATAATTTTGCAATCTGTATAACATGTATCAAAACACTTACTCCAATCATTAATGGAGCTAAAATATAAAAAATAAAATAAAATTAAAAATTAAAAATTAAAAAAGGGCTCAATTGGAAGATCTACCTTCCGGTAATGTCACCTACTGCACCCTGCAGGACAGACAATCTAATTATATGATAGAAAAGGTCATCTGCGCTAAACCAAACATCCTAAAAAAGGATGTACTCCGTAATGGAGAAATTAGCTCAACCACCAAACATGTGTATATATATATAAAATTATAAAATTAATATTAAAGGCACTCCAATTAACAAATATAATTAAGTACTTTCTGATGCATAAATTACATGAGTAAATGGAAAAATTATATATGAGATGGTATATATAATATATAATAAATATAATTCTAGTAAAGGTGGGGGGGGAGGGGATAATCATGAGTTATCTATAAATGCGTTGATTTCAATGTCCACGTTCAATCCCAAAGGTCTAAGACATTTCACCCTATATATCCAACTCATTTCGAGTTTAGATATCGCTCTTCTTTTAGGCCCCCCTCTCCAATGGCTCTTCAATTTGTCGATAGCCAGAAAGGAAGTCCCCCTAGGGTCTCTGTTATGAACATCCCTGTAGTGTCGGGATACCGAATGCCCCTTAAAACCTCTCCTTATATTTCCAATATGTTCGTTGAGTCTAACCTGAAAGGCCCGTACAGTCCTTCCTATATACTGTAACCCGCAAGGGCAAATAAGGAGATACACTACATGAGTAGTAGAACATGTAATAAAAGATTTGATATCAAACTGTTGTGACGTACTATTGGAAACAAAATTAAGAGTTTTGCGTTCCTTGATGCGGTTAATACTGCAGACTGCGCACCTTTTGCACTTGTGATAACCAACCAAGTTTTGAAAAAACATGGGATTATTGGTAGGGGGGTCACATACACTTGGTGCCAATGAATCCCTTAGAGAGGGGACGCCCCTAAACACCACCTGAGGTTTTTCCGGAAGCATAGGTCCCAACACTGTATCATCCTTGATGATATGCCAATGTTTATGGACCAGTTTCTTCACCAAGTAGTGTTGGTTGGAAAAAACTGTGATGAATGGCGAAACGAAAGTATTCCTTTCATCCTTAGTAGCTACTTTTTCGGCTAACAGTTGATTCCTATCCAGATGTTCAACTTACAGGGATCTTTGTCCCAGATCTCTGGCGGAGTATCCCTTCTCCAGGAATCTCTCAGTCAGGATTTCAGCCTGTTCTCTATAGTCACTTAATTTGGTGCAATTGCGCCGTAGGCGAACAAATTGGCTTTTTGGAACCGAATTAAGCCATGAGTGATGATGACAACTGTCTTGGGGGATAAAAGCGTTCCTATCTGTGGTCTTAAAGTACGTTGAGGTAAAAAAACGTCCCTCCTCTACTGTGATCTGGAGGTCCAAAAAATTTATGGATTTTTGGTCTGCTTCATATTTGAATCTAATTCCCCTGTCGTTCATGTTAAGGGATCCCATAAAGGAATCAAGAGATTCCCTAGATCCCCTCCATAGGAGGAGGACGTCATCTATATATCTAGCCCATAGAGCCACCTCGGGCCTACTGGTAGCATAGATGACGTCCTCCTCCCATTTCCCCATAAAGAGGTTCGCCAGGCTGGGGGCAAATTTAGCCCCCATAGCCACCCCCCTACACTGTAGGAAAAACTCGTTGCTAAACCAAAAAAAATTGTGAGTGGTTGCAAAATTTAAAAGTTCCATAATAAACCTCCTATGTTTCCTAGGTAACCCCGAATCTCTGTCCAGGTAATGTTTTACTGAGGATATTCCCCACTCATGGGGTATAATTGTGTATAAGGATGTCACGTCTGCAGTGACCATCCATACACCTTCCTCATATGGTAAATCACCCAGTAGGTTTATAACATGTTTGCTATCCTTAATGTACGCAGGTAGTGCCTTAACTAATGGTTGTAGATACCCGTCGATATACTTGCCAGCTCTAGATGTAATAGTGTCGATCCCACTGATGATGGGATGACCTGGTGGGTTTGTAGGGTTCTTATGTATTTTAGGCAAGTAGTATATGATGGGTATCCTAGAAGAGGCCGGAACCAGAAAAGCCTTTTCTTTTTTATTCAAAATCCCTGTATTAAAACCCTGTTCGACTAAATTAACAAGGATTCTCCTATATGCAGGGCGTGGATCACCAGGTAGGGGGACATATGTGTCCCTATCCCCCACCAGGGAATTTAACTCATTGATATAGTCTCCTTTATTCAAAATTACAATACCGCCCCCCTTGTCAGCGGGGCGGATGACAATATTTTTGTTTTCACATAGCTGGTCTAATCCACTCTGGAGAGATTTATTTAATTTGGCGTTACTAAGCTTAATTTTTTCCAAATCTCTAAGTAAAACATCTCTGAATACCCTCACCGATGGGGTTAAACCCCCTGGAGGGTTAAAAAGGGACGCGTTGGCTAAATTCGAGTGTTGTATACTATCCATACCACTTGTGTTGGGTTTTATAGGATTATACATAATGTATCTTTTCACACTAAGTTTTCTGGTATACTTGTGTATATCCATATAAGTCTGAAACTTATTTAGCCGTTGTGGGGGGGGCAAATTTAAGTCCTTTATCTAAATTGGATATTTCTTCAGAAGAGAGGATAGCTGAACTAAGATTGTAAATACCCTGACCAAATACACCCTTTTTCTTTTTCTGCCTCGATCTCCTCCCTCCTCTGGTTCCTCTCGTCTTTCTCTGGGTCTTTGATTTTGATCTGACCTGGGAAAATCCACATATTGTGGATAGGGTCTATTCCGCCATGGTTCGTGTTGATACACAAAATCCCGAGGGCGATCATCTCTAGGGGGTAAGAGGGGGAAGGGAGATAAATACTGTCTTGATGGTCCATCATTCCAGGTGCCCCTAGTCGGGACACGACTGTCCTGATATTGATCCCAATCTCCATGTGGATAATGGCCATCATGGAGAGATTGAAACCTATTATATACAGGTACTTGGTACTCTCTATAAGGTTCTCTATCATAGGGAGCCCCAGAGGGACCACCATAGCCCCTATCGTCATGACGTTCGAATTGGGGTTTATGTATTTCATTCTTATTTCTCCAAACAGGGGATTTCGAAGGGCCTCCCTTAGGGCATACCCCTAGGGGTTTGGGTTTACCTGAAAGAGGGGGGCCTCGAGGGCCCCTATCAGGTGATCTATAAGATACTCTTCTAGATGTGCGGACCGTAGTCCCAGATGTCTGAGGTTGAATGTGTGGTCTAGATTGGCCGCCAGGCGCCTGTCCCACTGTGGACTCTATAGTGGCTTCCATGGGTTCACCCTCATCGGTCAAAATCTTACTTTGCCATTCAAATACCCTCCCTGAACTGTAATCCCCCACATTCCTGCTAAATTTATTTTTCTTTTTCTTTTTTTGTTCTATTTCCTCTTTTTCTAGAGTTTTCTTTAGATTAGTGGATCGCTCCTTATACTCTTCACTATTGACATGGGGCATCAATTTCTCCTTAATCATTTTAATTTCAATATCCAAACGGGTAAGTTTACATTTTTTTCCTTTGAGCCAAAAATTCCAAAAACGTAACTCCGGCATCATTAAAATATTTGAACCATTCTTGCAGTTCAAGTTCGCCTTTCTGAGGGCTCACTTCCCACCGCAGGCTCCTTGGAACCATATTATCCCCTACATATTGGTCTAAAAATGCTATGTTCCATTGTGTGTGTACTTCTGAGATCATAAGATTTTTAAGTCGCATAAATAGACCTCCTAAATCTCCCTCTATTTCTCCATTAATTTCAAATACACCGTCCTTCCTAATCACCCTATTGGAGCGATACTCAAAAACGTCCATTTGAATTGGAGGAAGGGGGGAACAGAAAATTTAGTGTAAAAAAGGGACTAAACAAAAGCAGCAAGTAAATTGTGTCAATAAACGGTAATCAATAATAAAAGTAATACTGCGCTAATGTAAACAAATGAAAATATCGTGCTAATTAGCAGCTAGGCTGCGACATAAAAAATATGTGAAACCAAATCAAGTCAAATAGTAAATTAAAAAATGTCGCGCACAGACATGTGAAAAGAATGAAACACTAATGAGTGTCAATCTACAAATGTGAAAAAAGTATAAATATAGTGACATATATATATAAACACCAAAAAGTGTAAGCAAAAAAGTGGGGAATCAACCTCTCCTCAAATTACTGAGATAGTGTTCAAACCAAAATAAAAAATATATATAAAATATATAAATATACCTAAACAGTATGTAACTGATGAGTAATATTTAAATAAAACATAAGGCTCAATACTGATAACAGTTATAGCTGTAATGGTGCTCTACATATTGAGAAGGCAGAAGTGGAAAAAGTCTATTCCTTAAAAGTTCAGAAAAAGTCCAATGTGGCAAACAGTTCCAATACGACAAAAAATAGCTTCAGATGAAAAAGCAAGAGGTTGTGAGGAAATGTTGGAAAAAAGGTAGAGCCCAGGATAGATCCACAGAGATCACAGGAGAACTGCATCCACCACGGTGTATAGGGAATCAAGATTGGTACCTTACCACAAAAGTTGGACCTCCGCTGTGGCAAGGTCAGAAGAGCCTGCAGATATCACCCTCTGCGGGGTATTGGTACTGGTCCTGGGGGTATCACGACTCCGAAGTCCTTACGCTCCCACTGTCTCTCGTTGCACTGTTTCCTCCACTGGTGGCTGGTGCAGTCCAATTGTTTAAAAAAAGAACCCACAGACCTCCGGTGTAGATACCGAAAAAGAAGAGGGGGGACTCAGATAGTATATTACCTCAAAACAGCTTTATTCCGATCATCAAGGTACAAAACAGGAATACAAGGTTCCTAAAAATAGTTTAAAATTGCCGGCATAAAAGTCCTAGCGTTCGCCCGTGCTTCCAGGGTCACGTGATAATAGTGACGTCAGCGCGTAGCACCGCCCTGACTAGTTTCATTTCCAAAAAACGTTATCAAAGGGCACGGGCGACGCACTGAATCGTCACTCTATTTGTACATGTGAGGCGCATCCACGCCTCATTTTCGTTTCGGCGGCCATGACTATGAGGTCGAATCCAGCCCTCGATTTCAATTCATTATTACGGAGGGAGGGAACACAATCCAGCCCTCGATTTCAATTCATTATTGCGGAGGGAGGGAACACAATCAGGTCCATCTTTACTACTGGCACCTCCTTAACGAAAAGGAGGACGTAGGACGCGCTTGATCTGTCTCTTCCGTTATGTGAATGCTGCATAAATCTACATGCAACTTATCCTTGACAAGAATATACACCTTATAATTTTGCAATCTGTATAACATGTATCAAAACACTTACTCCAATCATTAATGGAGCTAAAATATAAAAAATAAAATAAAATTAAAAATTAAAAATTAAAAAAGGGCTCAATTGGAAGATCTACCTTCCGGTAATGTCACCTACTGCACCCTACAGGACAGACAATCTAATTATATGATAGAAAAGGTCGTCTGCGCTAAACCAAACATCCTAAAAAAGGATGTACTCCGTAATGGAGAAATTAGCTCAACCACCAAACATGTGTATATATATATAAAATTATAAAATTAATATTAAAGGCACTCCAATTAACAAATATAATTAAGTACTTTCTGATGCATAAATTACATGAGTAAATGGAAAAATTATATATGAGATGGTATATATAATATATAATAAATATAATTCTAGTAAAGGTGGGGGGGGAGGGGATAATCATGAGTTATCTATAAATGCGTTGATTTCAATGTCCACGTTCAATCCCAAAGGTCTAAGACATTTCACCCTATATATCCAACTCATTTCGAGTTTAGATATCGCTCTTCTTTTAGGCCCCCCTCTCCAATGGCTCTTCAATTTGTCGATAGCCAGAAAGGAAGTCCCCCTAGGGTCTCTGTTATGAACATCCCTGTAGTGTCGGGATACCGAATGCCCCTTAAAACCTCTCCTTATATTTCCAATATGTTCGTTGAGTCTAACCTGAAAGGCCCGTACAGTCCTTCCTATATACTGTAACCCGCAAGGGCAAATAAGGAGATACACTACATGAGTAGTAGAACATGTAATAAAAGATTTGATATCAAACTGTTGTGACGTACTATTGGAAACAAAATTAAGAGTTTTGCGTTCCTTGATGCGGTTAATACTGCAGACTGCGCACCTTTTGCACTTGTGATAACCAACCAAGTTTTGAAAAAACATGGGATTATTGGTAGGGGGGTCACATACACTTGGTGCCAATGAATCCCTTAGAGAGGGGACGCCCCTAAACACCACCTGAGGTTTTTCCGGAAGCATAGGTCCCAACACTGTATCATCCTTGATGATATGCCAATGTTTATGGACCAGTTTCTTCACCAAGTAGTGTTGGTTGGAAAAAACTGTGATGAATGGCGAAACGAAAGTATTCCTTTCATCCTTAGTAGCTACTTTTTCGGCTAACAGTTGATTCCTATCCAGATGTTCAACTTACAGGGATCTTTGTCCCAGATCTCTGGCGGAGTATCCCTTCTCCAGGAATCTCTCAGTCAGGATTTCAGCCTGTTCTCTATAGTCACTTAATTTGGTGCAATTGCGCCGTAGGCGAACAAATTGGCTTTTTGGAACCGAATTAAGCCATGAGTGATGATGACAACTGTCTTGGGGGATAAAAGCGTTCCTATCTGTGGTCTTAAAGTACGTTGAGGTAAAAAAACGTCCCTCCTCTACTGTGATCTGGAGGTCCAAAAAATTTATGGATTTTTGGTCTGCTTCATATTTGAATCTAATTCCCCTGTCGTTCATGTTAAGGGATCCCATAAAGGAATCAAGAGATTCCCTAGATCCCCTCCATAGGAGGAGGACGTCATCTATATATCTAGCCCATAGAGCCACCTCGGGCCTACTGGTAGCATAGATGATGTCCTCCTCCCATTTCCCCATAAAGAGGTTCGCCAGGCTGGGGGCAAATTTAGCCCCCATAGCCACCCCCCTACACTGTAGGAAAAACTCGTTGCTAAACCCAAAAAAATTGTGAGTGGTTGCAAAATTTAAAAGTTCCATAATAAACCTCCTATGTTTCCTAGGTAACCCCGAATCTCTGTCCAGGTAATGTTTTACTGAGGATATTCCCCACTCATGGGGTATAATTGTGTATAAGGATGTCACGTCTGCAGTGACCATCCATACACCTTCCTCATATGGTAAATCACCCAGTAGGTTTATAACATGTTTGCTATCCTTAATGTACGCAGGTAGTGCCTTAACTAATGGTTGTAGATACCCGTCGATATACTTGCCAGCTCTAGATGTAATAGTGTCGATCCCACTGATGATGGGATGACCTGGTGGGTTTGTAGGGTTCTTATGTATTTTAGGCAAGTAGTATATGACGGGTATCCTAGAAGAGGCCGGAACCAGAAAAGCCTTTTCTTTTTTATTCAAAATCCCTGTATTAAAACCCTGTTCGACTAAATTAACAAGGATTCTCCTATATGCAGGGCGTGGATAACCAGGTAGGGGGACATATGTGTCCCTATCCCCCACCAGGGAATTTAACTCATTGATATAGTCTCCTTTATTCAAAATTACAAAACCGCCCCCCTTGTCAGCGGGGCGGATGACAATATTTTTGTTTTCACATAGCTGGTCTAATCCACTCTGGAGAGATTTATTTAATTTGGCGTTACTAAGCTTAATTTTTTCCAAATCTCTAAGTAAAACATCTCTGAATACCCTCACCGATGGGGTTAAACCCCCTGGAGGGTTAAAAAGGGACGCGTTGGCTAAATTCGAGTGTTGTATACTATCCATACCACTTGTGCTGGGTTTTATAGGATTATACATAATGTATCTTTTCACACTAAGTTTTCTGGTATACTTGTGTATATCCATATAAGTCTGAAACTTATTTAGCCGTTGTGGGGGGGGGCAAATTTAAGTCCTTTATCTAAATTGGATATTTCTTCAGAAGAGAGGGTAGCTGAACTAAGATTGTAAATACCCTGACCAAATACACCCTTTTTCTTTTTCTGCCTCGATCTCCTCCCTCCTCTGGTTCCTCTCGTCTTTCTCTGGGTCTTTGATTTTGATCTGACCTGGGAAAATCCCCATATTGTGGATAGGGTCTATTCCGCCATGGTTCGTGTTGATACACAAAATCCCGAGGGCGATCATCTCTAGGGGGTAAGAGGGGGAAGGGAGATAAATACTGTCTTGATGGTCCATCATTCCAGGTGCCCCTAGTCGGGACACGACTGTCCTGATATTGATCCCAATCTCCATGTGGATAATGGCCATCATGGAGAGATTGAAACCTATTATATACAGGTACTTGGTACTCTCTATAAGGTTCTCTATCATAGGGAGCCCCAGAGGGACCACCATAGCCCCTATCGTCATGACGTTCGAATTGGGGTTTATGTATTTCATTCTTATTTCTCCAAACAGGGGATTTCGAAGGGCCTCCCTTAGGGCGTACCCCTAGGGGTTTGGGTTTACCTGAAAGAGGGGGGCCTCGAGGGTCCCTATCAGGTGATCTATAAGATACTCTTCTAGATGTGCGGACCGTAGTCCCAGATGTCTGAGGTTGAATGTGTGGTCTAGATTGGCCGCCAGGCGCCTGTCCCACTGTGGACTCTATAGTGGCTTCCATGGGTTCACCCTCATCGGTCAAAATCTTACTTTGCCATTCAAATACCCTCCCTGAACTGTAATCCCCCACATTCCTGCTAAATTTATTTTTCTTTTTCTTTTTTTGTTCTATTTCCTCTTTTTCTAGAGTTTTCTTTAGATTAGTGGATCGCTCCTTATACTCTTCACTATTGACATGGGGCATCAATTTCTCCTTAATCATTTTAATTTCAATATCCAAACGGGTAAGTTTACATTTTTTTCCTTTGAGCCAAAAATTCCAAAAACTTAACTCCGGCATCATTAAAATATTTGAACCATTCTTGCAGTTCAAGTTCGCCTTTCTGAGGGCTCACTTCCCACCGCAGGCTCCTTGGAACCATATTATCCCCTACATATTGGTCTAAAAATGCTATGTTCCATTGTGTGTGTACTTCTGAGATCATAAGATTTTTAAGTCGCATAAATAGACCTCCTAAATCTCCCTCTATTTCTCCATTAATTTCAAATACACCGTCCTTCCTAATCACCCTATTGGAGCGATACTCAAAAACGTCCATTTGAATTGGAGGAAGGGGGGAACAGAAAATTTAGTGTAAAAAAGGGACTAAACAAAAGCAGCAAGTAAATTGTGTCAATAAACGGTAATCAATAATAAAAGTAATACTGCGCTAATGTAAACAAATGAAAATATCGTGCTAATTAGCAGCTAGGCTGCGACATAAAAAATATGTGAAACCAAATCAAGTCAAATAGTAAATTAAAAAATGTCGCGCACAGACATGTGAAAAGAATGAAACACTAATGAGTGTCAATCTACAAATGTGAAAAAAGTATAAATATAGTGACATATATATATAAACACCAAAAAGTGTAAGCAAAAAAGTGGGGAATCAACCTCTCCTCAAATTACTGAGATAGTGTTCAAACCAAAATAAAAAATATATATAAAATATATAAATATACCTAAACAGTATGTAACTGATGAGTAATATTTAAATAAAACATAAGGCTCAATACTGATAACAGTTATAGCTGTAATGGTGCTCTAAATATTGAGAAGGCAGAAGTGGAAAAAGTCTATTCCTTAAAAGTTCAGAAAAAGTCCAATGTGGCAAACAGTTCCAATACGACAAAAAATAGCTTCAGATGAAAAAGCAAGAGGTTGTGAGGAAATGTTGGAAAAAAGGTAGAGCCCAGGATAGATCCACAGAGATCACAGGAGAACTGCATCCACCACGGTGTATAGGGAATCAAGATTGGTACCTTACCACAAAAGTTGGACCTCCGCTGTGGCAAGATCAGAAGAGCCTGCAGATATCACCCTCTGCGGGGTATTGGTACTGGTCCTGGGGGTATCACGACTCCGAAGTCCTTACGCTCCCACTGTCTCTCGTTGCACTGTTTCCTCCACTGGTGGCTGGTGCAGTCCAATTGTTTAAAAAAAGAACCCACAGACCTCCGGTGTAGATACCGAAAAAGAAGAGGGGGGACTCGGATAGTATATTACCTCAAAACAGCTTTATTCCGATCATCAAGGTACAAAACAGGAATACAAGGTTCCTAAAAATAGTTTAAAATTGCCGGCATAAAAGTCCTAGCGTTCGCCCGTGCTTCCAGGGTCACGTGATAATAGTGACGTCAGCGCGTAGCACCGCCCTGACTAGTTTCATTTCCAAAAAACGTTATCAAAGGGCACGGGCGACACACGGAATCGTCACTCTATTTGTACATGTGAGGCGCATCCACGCCTCGTTTTCGTTTCGGCGGCCATGACTATGAGGTCGAATCCAGCCCTCGATTTCAATTCATTATTACGGAGGGAGGGAACACAATCCAGCCCTCGATTTCAATTCATTATTGCGGAGGGAGGGAACACAATCAGGTCCATCTTTACTACTGGCACCTCCTTAACGAAAAGGAGGACGTAGGACGCGCTTGATCTGTCTCCTCCGTTATGTGAATGCTGCATAAATCTACATGCAACTTATCCTTGACAAGAATATACACCTTATAATTTTGCAATCTGTATAACATGTATCAAAACACTTACTCCAATCATTAATGGAGCTAAAATATAAAAAATTAAATAAAATTAAAAATTAAAAATTAAAAAAGGGCTCAATTGGAAGATCTACCTTCCGGTAATGTCACCTACTGCACCCTATAGGGCAGACAATCTAATTATATGATAGAAAAGGTTGTCTGTGCTAAACCAAACATCCTAAAAAAGGATGTACTCCGTAATGGAGAAATTAGCTCAACCACCAAACATGTGTATATATATATAAAATTATAAAATTAATATTAAAGGCACTCCAATTAACAAATATAATTAAGTACTTTCTGATGCATAAATTACATGAGTAAATGGAAAAATTATATATGAGATGGTATATATAATATATAATAAATATAATTCTAGTAAAGGTGGGGGGGAGGGGATAATCATGAGTTATCTATAAATGCGTTGATTTCAATGTCCACGTTCATCCCAAAGGTCTAAGACATTTCACCCTATATATCCAACTCATTTCGAGTTTAGATATCGCTCTTCTTTTAGGCCCCCCTCTCCAATGGCTCTTCAATTTGTCGATAGCCAGAAAGGAAGTCCCCCTAGGGTCTCTGTTATGAACATCCCTGTAGTGTCGGGATACCGAATGCCCCTTAAAACCTCTCCTTATATTTCCAATATGTTCGTTGAGTCTAACCTGAAAGGCCCGTACAGTCCTTCCTATATACTGTAACCCGCAAGGGCAAATAAGGAGATACACTACATGAGTAGTAGAACATGTAATAAAAGATTTGATATCAAACTGTTGTGACGTACTATTGGAAACAAAATTAAGAGTTTTGCGTTCCTTGATGCGGTTAATACTGCAGACTGCGCACCTTTTGCACTTGTGATAACCAACCAAGTTTTGAAAAAACATGGGATTATTGGTAGGGGGGTCACATACACTTGGTGCCAATGAATCCCTTAGAGAGGGGACGCCCCTAAACACCACCTGAGGTTTTTCCGGAAGCATAGGTCCCAACACTGTATCATCCTTGATGATATGCCAATGTTTATGGACCAGTTTCTTCACCAAGTAGTGTTGGTTGGAAAAAACTGTGATGAATGGCGAAACGAAAGTATTCCTTTCATCCTTAGTAGCTACTTTTTCGGCTAACAGTTGATTCCTATCCAGATGTTCAACTTACAGGGATCTTTGTCCCAGATCTCTGGCGGAGTATCCCTTCTCCAGGAATCTCTCAGTCAGGATTTCAGCCTGTTCTCTATAGTCACTTAATTTGGTGCAATTGCGCCGTAGGCGAACAAATTGGCTTTTTGGAACCGAATTAAGCCATGAGTGATGATGACAACTGTCTTGGGGGATAAAAGCGTTCCTATCTGTGGTCTTAAAGTACGTTGAGGTAAAAAAACGTCCCTCCTCTACTGTGATCTGGAGGTCCAAAAAATTTATGGATTTTTGGTCTGCTTCATATTTGAATCTAATTCCCCTGTCGTTCATGTTAAGGGATCCCATAAAGGAATCAAGAGATTCCCTAGATCCCCTCCATAGGAGGAGGACGTCATCTATATATCTAGCCCATAGAGCCACCTCGGGCCTACTGGTAGCATAGATGACGTCCTCCTCCCATTTCCCCATAAAGAGGTTCGCCAGGCTGGGGGCAAATTTAGCCCCCATAGCCACCCCCCTACACTGTAGGAAAAACTCGTTGCTAAACCAAAAAAAATTGTGAGTGGTTGCAAAATTTAAAAGTTCCATAATAAACCTCCTATGTTTCCTAGGTAACCCCGAATCTCTGTCCAGGTAATGTTTTACTGAGGATATTCCCCACTCATGGGGTATAATTGTGTATAAGGATGTCACGTCTGCAGTGACCATCCATACACCTTCCTCATATGGTAAATCACCCAGTAGGTTTATAACATGTTTGCTATCCTTAATGTACGCAGGTAGTGCCTTAACTAATGGTTGTAGATACCCGTCGATATACTTGCCAGCTCTAGATGTAATAGTGTCGATCCCACTGATGATGGGATGACCTGGTGGGTTTGTAGGGTTCTTATGTATTTTAGGCAAGTAGTATATGACGGGTATCCTAGAAGAGGCCGGAACCAGAAAAGCCTTTTCTTTTTTATTCAAAATCCCTGTATTAAAACCCTGTTCGACTAAATTAACAAGGATTCTCCTATATGCAGGGCGTGGATCACCAGGTAGGGGGACATATGTGTCCCTATCCCCCACCAGGGAATTTAACTCATTGATATAGTCTCCTTTATTCAAAATTACAATACCGCCCCCCTTGTCAGCGGGGCGGATGACAATATTTTTGTTTTCACATAGCTGGTCTAATCCACTCTGGAGAGATTTATTTAATTTGGCGTTACTAAGCTTAATTTTTTCCAAATCTCTAAGTAAAACATCTCTGAATACCCTCACCGATGGGGTTAAACCCCCTGGAGGGTTAAAAAGGGACGCGTTGGCTAAATTCGAGTGTTGTATACTATCCATACCACTTGTGCTGGGTTTTATAGGATTATACATAATGTATCTTTTCACACTAAGTTTTCTGGTATACTTGTGTATATCCATATAAGTCTGAAACTTATTTAGCCGTTGTGGGGGGGGGCAAATTTAAGTCCTTTATCTAAATTGGATATTTCTTCAGAAGAGAGGGTAGCTGAACTAAGATTGTAAATACCCTGACCAAATACACCCTTTTTCTTTTTCTGCCTCGATCTCCTCCCTCCTCTGGTTCCTCTTGTCTTTCTCTGGGTCTTTGATTTTGATCTGACCTGGGAAAATCCCCATATTGTGGATAGGGTCTATTCCACCATGGTTCGTGTTGGTACACAAAATCCCGAGGGCGATCATCTCTAGGGGGTAAGAGGGGGAAGGGAGATAAATACTGTCTTGATGGTCCATCATTCCAGGTGCCCCTAGTCGGGACACGACTGTCCTGATATTGATCCCAATCTCCATGTGGATAATGGCCATCATGGAGAGATTGAAACCTATTATATACAGGTACTTGGTACTCTCTATAAGGTTCTCTATCATAGGGAGCCCCAGAGGGACCACCATAGCCCCTATCGTCATGACGTTCGAATTGGGGTTTATGTATTTCATTCTTATTTCTCCAAACAGGGGATTTCGAAGGGCCTCCCTTAGGGCGTACCCCTAGGGGTTTGGGTTTACCTGAAAGAGGGGGGCCTCGAGGATCCCTATCAGGTGATCTATAAGATACTCTTCTAGATGTGCGGACCGTAGTCCCAGATGTCTGAGGTTGAATGTGTGGTCTAGATTGGCCGCCAGGCGCCTGTCCCACTGTGGACTCTATAGTGGCTTCCATGGGTTCACCCTCATCGGTCAAAATCTTACTTTGCCATTCAAATACCCTCCCTGAACTGTAATCCCCCACATTCCTGCTAAATTTATTTTTCTTTTTCTTTTTTTGTTCTATTTCCTCTTTTTCTAGAGTTTTCTTTAGATTAGTGGATCGCTCCTTATACTCTTCACTATTGACATGGGGCATCAATTTCTCCTTAATCATTTTAATTTCAATATCCAAACGGGTAAGTTTACATTTTTTTCCTTTGAGCCAAAAATTCCAAAAACTTAACTCCGGCATCATTAAAATATTTGAACCATTCTTGCAGTTCAAGTTCGCCTTTCTGAGGGCTCACTTCCCACCGCAGGCTCCTTGGAACCATATTATCCCCTACATATTGGTCTAAAAATGCTATGTTCCATTGTGTGTGTACTTCTGAGATCATAAGATTTTTAAGTCGCATAAATAGACCTCCTAAATCTCCCTCTATTTCTCCATTAATTTCAAATACACCGTCCTTCCTAATCACCCTATTGGAGCGATACTCAAAAACGTCCATTTGAATTGGAGGAAGGGGGGAACAGAAAATTTAGTGTAAAAAAGGGACTAAACAAAAGCAGCAAGTAAATTGTGTCAATAAACGGTAATCAATAATAAAAGTAATACTGCGCTAATGTAAACAAATGAAAATATCGTGCTAATTAGCAGCTAGGCTGCGACATAAAAAATATGTGAAACCAAATCAAGTCAAATAGTAAATTAAAAAATGTCGCGCACAGACATGTGAAAAGAATGAAACACTAATGAGTGTCAATCTACAAATGTGAAAAAAGTATAAATATAGTGACATATATATATAAACACCAAAAAGTGTAAGCAAAAAAGTGGGGAATCAACCTCTCCTCAAATTACTGAGATAGTGTTCAAACCAAAATAAAAAATATATATAAAATATATAAATATACCTAAACAGTATGTAACTGATGAGTAATATTTAAATAAAACATAAGGCTCAATACTGATAACAGTTATAGCTGTAATGGTGCTCTAAATATTGAGAAGGCAGAAGTGGAAAAAGTCTATTCCTTAAAAGTTCAGAAAAAGTCCAATGTGGCAAACAGTTCCAATACGACAAAAAATTGCTTCAGATGAAAAAGCAAGAGGTTGTGAGGAAATGTTGGAAAAAAGGTAGAGCCCAGGATAGATCCACAGAGATCACAGGAGAACTGCATCCACCACGGTGTATAGGGAATCAAGATGGGTACCTTACCACAAAAGTTGGACCTCCGCTGTGGCAAGGTCAGAAGAGCCTGCAGATATCACCCTCTGCGGGGTATTGGTACTGGTCCTGGGGGTATCACGACTCCGAAGTCCTTACGCTCCCACTGCCTCTCGTTGCACTGTTTCCTCCACTGGTGGCTGGTGCAGTCCAATTGTTTAAAAAAAGAACCCACAGACCTCCGGTGTAGATACCGAAAAAGAAGAAGAGGGGGGGACTCGGATAGTATATTACCTCAAAACAGCTTTATTCCGATCATCAAGGTACAAAACAGGAATACAAGGTTCCTAAAAATAGTTTAAAATTGCTGGCATAAAAGTCCTAGCGTTCGCCCGTGCTTCCGGGGTCACGTGATAATAGTGACGTCATCGCGTAGCACCGCCCTGACTAGTTTCGTTTCCAAAAAACGTTATCAAAGGGCACGGGCGACGCACTGAATCGTCACTCTATTTGTACATGTGAGGCGCATCCACACCTCGTTTTCGTTTCGGCGGCCATGACTATGAGGTCGAATCCAGGCCTCGATTTCAATTCATTATTACGGAGGGAGGGAACACAATCCAGTCCTCGATTTCAATTCCTTATTGCGGAGGGAGGGAACACAATCAGGTCTAAAACCTCCATCTTTACTACTGGCACCTCCTTAACGAAAAGGAGGACGTAGGACGCGCTTGATCTGTCTCCTCCGTTATGTGAATGCTGCATAAATCTACATGCAACTTATCCTTGACAAGAATATACACCTTATAATTTTGCAATCTGTATAACATGTATCAAAACACTTACTCCAATCATTAATGGAGCTAAAATATAAAAAATAAAATAAAATTAAAAATTAAAAATTAAAAAAGGGCTCAATTGGAAGATCTACCTTCCGGTAATGTCACCTACTGCACCCTACAGGACAGACAATCTAATTATATGATAGAAAAGGTTGTCTGCGCTAAACCAAACATCCTAAAAAAGGATGTACTCCGTAATGGAGAAATTAGCTCAACCACCAAACATGTGTATATATTAGTGATGATGAGCCGAACACCCCCGGGTTCGGTTCGCACCAGAACCCGCGAACGGACCGAAAGTTTGCATGAACTTTAGAACCCTATTAAATACAATGGATGCGAACGTTCAAAATCTAAAGCGCTAATTATAACGACTATTATGCATGTTATTGTCCTAAAAAGGGTTTGGGAACCCGTGTTCTGCACCAGGGGACATGTATCAATGCAAAAAAGAAGTTTTAAAAACTGCCGTTTTTCTGGAGCAGTCATTTTAATGATGCATAAAGTGAAAAAAAAAAAGTCAAATATTCCTTTAAATATCGTACCTGGGGGTGTCTAAAGTATGCCTGTGAAGTGCCACGTGTTTCCCGTGTTTAGAACTGTCCCTGCACAAAATTACATTTCTAAAGGAAAAAAAGCCATTTAAAACTGCTTGCGGCTTTAATGTAATGTCTGGTCCCGGTAATATGGATGAAAATCTTTAAGAAAAATGGCATAGCTTCCCCATCACACACCCCCCCCCCCCTACCCCAGCCCATTACCAGCCCCTTTGGGTCTTGTATGGATATTAAGGGGAACCCCGCACACAAAATAAAAAAGGCCCTATATACTCTGAACAGCCGTATACAGGCGGTGCATACAAGACAGGGACTGTAGGTTTGTTCTTATGTAGAATCTGTTTGTAATTTTGAACAGGTACATTGTTTAACCACTTAACGACCGCCCACCGCCGATTTACGTCGGCAGAATGGCACGGACAGGCAGAATCACGTAGATCTACGTGATCGCCTTTGTGCAGTTGGGGGGTCCATCCGGACCCCCCTTCACTGCAGTGAGCGGCCGTTAAGTGTTTGGGAGCGATCAGGCATGAGGGGGCGGCCGCTCGATTCCGCCCCCCCCCCCTCGCGATCGCTCCCGGCCAATGAAAATGCTTCCTCCGCCATGTGATGTAAACAAGGCTGGAGGAAGTGATGTCATCTCCCTCGCCGCGGTCTTTCCGTTCCCGGCGCCGAGCAGAGAAGAAGCAGGTTAGTGCACAAACAGTCCACTGACACGTAGGTACACATAGGCACACAAATCACCCCCCAGTCACCCCCAGATCACCCCCAGGTCACCCCAAAGCCCCCAATCACAGTGTCACTGATTGCAGTGATCATTTATTTTACTGATCACTGCATTTAGTGTCATCTGTGATTGTAAAAAGTTGCAGGGCAGTTAGGATTAGGCCCCTTTAGGTCCAGGGTAGCCCCCTAACCCCCCCTAATAAAGGTTTAACCCCTTGATCACCCCCCAGGTAACCCTTTCACCCCCTAACTTCAGCGTCACTAAGCGATTGTTTTTCCGATCGCTGTATTCGTGTCGCTGGTGTTTTAGATAGGCAGTTATTTTTTTTTAGGTTCGCCGCAGGTTTTTATTAGTGTCAGGTACCCCCATATATTATTTTAACCCCCTGATTGCCCCTAGAGTTAACCCTTTCACCAGTGATCGCCGTATAAGCGTCACTGGTGTCACTGGTTAGCCAGTAAGTTATTTAGTTATTTAGGTTACCCGTCAGGTTTTTATATAGTGTCAGGTACCCCCATATTTAACCTAATAAAGGTTTTAACCCCCTGATTGCCCCTAGTTAACCCTTTCACCAGTGATCACCATATAAAGGTTACGGGTGACGCTGGTTGATTAGTTTGCTTTTTATAGCATCAGGGCACCCGCCGTATATAACCCAATAAAGGTTTAACCCCCCTGATCGCCCGGCGGGTGGGATCAATTAGGTTTTAGTGCCAGAGAGGGTCTGCGTCGCCCCAGGCAGTGTTAGGTTAGTGACAGTAACGCTAACACCCACGCGCAAAGCATACACCCCCCTTAGTGGTATAGTATCTGATCAGATCTGATCAGATCTATACTAGCATCCCCAGCGGTTTAGGGTTCCCAAAAACGCAGTGTTAGCGGGATCAGCCCAGATACCTGCTAGCGCCTGCGTTTAGCCCCTCCGCCCAGCCCAGCCCAGCCCAGCCCACCCAAGTGCAGTATCGATCGATCACTGTCACTTACCAAACACAACACACATAACTGCAGCGTTCGCAGTGCTTGGTTTTTGGGGCCCTGTACGCGGCTAGGCTCCCAAAAAGTCCCACACATGTGGTATCCCCGTACTCAGGAAAAGCAGCAGAATGTATTTTGGGGTGCAATTCCACATATAACCATGGCATGTGTGAGCAATATATCCTTTAGTGACAACTTTTTGTACATTTTTTTTTCTTTTTGTCATTATTCAATCATTTGGGACAAAAAAAAAAAATATTCAATGGGGTCAACATGCCTCTCAGCAAATAGCTTGGGGTGTCTACTTTCCAAAATGGGGTCATTTGGGGGGGTTTTGTGCCATCTTGGCATTTTATGGCCTTCAAAACTGTGATAGGTAGTGAGGAGTGAAATCAAAAATTTATGCCCTTAGAAACCTTGAAGGCGGTGCTTGGTTTTTGGGGTCCCGTACGCGGCTAGGCTCCCAAAAAATCCCACACATGTGGTATCCCCGTACTCAGGAGAAGCAGCAGAATGTATTTTGGGGTGCAATTCCACATATAACCATGGCATGTGTGAGCAATATATCATTTAGTGACAACTTTTTGTAATTTTTTTTTTTTTTTTGTTATTATTCAATCACTTGGGACAAAAAAAAAAATATTCAATGGGCTCAACATGCCTCTCAGCAATTTCCTTGGGGTGTCTACTTTCCAAAATGGGGTCATTTGGGGGGGTTTTGTACTGCCCTGCCATTTTAGCACCTCAAGAAATGAGATAGGCAGTCATAAATTTAAAGCTGTGTAAATTTCAGAAAATGTACCCTAGTTTGTAAACGCTATAACTTTTGCGCAAACCAATAAATATACGCTTATTGACATTTTTTTTACTAAAGACATGTGGCTGAATACATTTTGGCCTAAATGTATGACTACAATTGAGTTTATTCGATTTTTCTTATAACAAAAAGTAGAAAATATCTTTTTTTTTCAAAATTTTCGTTCTTTTTCCATTTATATCGCAAAAAATAAAAATCGCAGAGGCAATCAAATACCACTAAAAGAAAGCTCTATTTGTGGGAAGTAAAGGACGCAAATTTCATTTGGGTACAACATTGCATGTCCGCACAATTTACAGTTAAAGCAGCGCAGTGCCGAATCCCAAAAACAGGCTTGGTCCTAATGGTCCGAAATGGTCCGGGGCTTAAGTGGTTAAGTGTAGCTCCAGCCCAAAAATCTATTTTTAAGCTTTTTGGAAAACATAGGGAAGGGTTATCACCCCTGTAACATTTGTTTTTCTGTCTGTGCAGTGTGCACCTGTTCAGAACAGTTCACCTTACTTTCCGTCCTAATGACAAATGTTTTTTTAAAATTTGGCGTTTTTATTGAAACAAGAATTGGTGATAAAGCATCAGTGGAGAGGAGACACTTTTTTTCCCATATTAACTCTTACAGGAGAGAATTTGCCTTCCTAGGGGTAGATTTCCTCTCACTTCCTGTTCTATCCTTCCGTTTGCAAGGAGGAGTCGTTTGTAAGTTGGATGTTTGAAAGTAGGGGCCTGCCGTATATACTCAGCTGAAATTTGCCCCTTACATGTTGGTGTTGCCACAACACTGTGAGCCCTATCAGATACTCTTGGTGGGCGCATGAATGGGCCCTGCTGTGAATTATTAGATCAATAATTGTAATTGCATGCCCCTGTTGAACAGGGGCTGAAAAATTGGGCCTTTGGTGGTGGTGGTGGTGTTGACACAACACTGTAAGGCCTCACAGTTAGTCTTGGTGGGCGCAGGAATGGGCCCTGCTGTGAATTATTAGATCAAGAATTGTAATTACATGCCCCTGTTAAACAGGGGCAGAAAAATTGGGCCTTAGGCACTGGTGCCACAACACTGCAACCCCTCACAGATACTGTACTTGGAGCACAGCAATGAGCCCTGTTGCAAAGTATTGCATCAAAAATTGTAATTACACGCCCCTGTTAAACAGGGGCTGAAAAATTGGGCCTTAGCCACTGGTGCTGGTGCCATGACTCTGCAACCTCTCCCAGATACTCTAGTTGGAGTGCAGGAATGAGCCCTGCTGCAAAGCATTGCATACAAAATTGTAATTTGTTAAACAGGGGCATAAAAATTGGGCCTTAGGCACTGGTGCCACAACACTGCAACCCCTCACAGATACTGTACTTGGAGCACAGCAATGAGCCCTGTTGCAAAGTATTGCATCAAAAATTGTAATTACACGCCCCTGTTAAACCGGGGCTGAAAAATTGGGCCTTAGCCACTGGTGCTGGTGCCACGACACTGCAACCACTCCCAGATACTCTAGTTGGAGTGCAGGAATGAGCCCTGCTGCAAAGCATTGCATAAAAAATTGTAATAACACACCCCTGTTAAACAGGGGCTGAAAAATTGGGCCTTAGCCACTGGTGGCGGCACCCAGAAACAAAAATGTTCTTCCAAGCTATCATCGTCAATCGGATCATTGAGGAGGAGGAGGATAGTCAGTCAACATAACAGGACAGTCTCTCAGCAACAGCATCAGTCTTGAAGGGATGTGACATTTGAAAATAAATTAGTCTGTTATATCAGCTTCAGGTGTTTGGTAGCTGGTGGTGATCCAAGACTGGTTCATTTTTATGAAGGTCAGTCGATCAACAGAGTCGGTGGACAGGCGCACCCTGTGATCCGTGACAAATCCTCCAGCAGCACTGAATGTGCGTTCTGAAAGAACGCTGGATGCAGGACAGGCCAGTAGCTCAATTGCATACTGTGCAAGCTCTGGCCAGTGATCCATCCTCAAGACCCAGTAAGCCAGAGGATTTTCAGTGGGGAAGGTGTCCAAGTCTGACCTTGCCCCTAGGTATTCCTGCACCATGTATATCAGACGCTGGCGATGGTTGCTGGAACCGATCATACCTTGGGGCTGCGGACTAAAGAATTGTCTGAACGCTTCGGTCAGACGGCCACCTTCCCCACCGCTCCTTCTTTGACTGACCGAAGCCTCAGCAACTCATTGTCCAGGACCAGGAGTTTGTACCCTCCCAGTCTCTGGGAACGCGTTGCACAGACCTTTCTGCAAGGCCTCCCGGAGTTGTCTCATCCTCTGCTCCCTCTGCGACGGTAAGATAAGGTCCGCAACCTTACCCTTGTACCGTGGATCAAGGAGAGTGACCAGCCAGTAATGGTCCCTCTCCTTGATCCGAAGAATACGAGGATCCTTCCGCAGACTTTGCAGGATCAGGGAGGCCATGCAGCGTAGGTTAGCTGAGGCATTCGGTCCGGAGTCCTCTGGGTCACTAAGGACGACATGATCCGCAGCCACCTCCTCCCAGCCACGTACAAGTCCACGGGTTTCTTGGGACTGTAAATCATCCCTAAAAGACTGCTGCTGATGATAATGTGTGCCAGGCTCCACCTCCATGCTGACACAATCCTCCTCCTCCTCCTCCTCCTTTTCTTCCTGTGCGATGGGTGGGACAGAAGGAACACTGTCTGGGTAAAGGGGGCCTTGAGAGGCAAGGAAGTCCTCCTCTTCCTGCCTCTGTTCTGCCTCAAGTGCCCTGTCCATTATTCCACGCAGCGTATGTTCCAACAGGTGGACAAGAGGTACAGTGTCACTGATGCATGCACTGTCACTGCTCACCATCCTCGTGGCCTCCTCAAATGGTGCCAGGACAGTGCATGCATCCCTGTTCATGCCCCACTGACGTGGTGAAAAAAACCAGAGCTCCCGTGACCCTGTCCTGGTGCCGTAGTCGCACAGGTACTCATTGATGGCCCTCTGCTGTGTGTGCAGCCGCTGCAGCATGGCCAACGTTGAGTTCCACCTGGTGGGCATGTCACATATAAGGCGGTTCTTGGGCAGGTTCAACTCCTTTTGCAGCTCAGCCAGGCGAGCACTGGCATTATAAGATCTGCGGAAATGCACACAGACTTTCCTGGCCTGCCTCAGGACATCCTGTAAGCCCGGGTACCTGCCCAAGAACCGCTGCACCACCAGGTTAAGGACGTGAGCCACACAGGGCACATGGGTCAGTTGTCCCTGTCGGAGAGCGGAGAGGAGTTTGGTGCCATTGTCGCAAACTACTATTCCTGGCGTCAACCACCTCTCGGCCTGCCCCTGCAGAGCAGACAGAACCTCTGCCCCAGTGTGGCTCCTGTCCCCCAAACACACCAGCGCAAGCACGGCATGGCATCTTTTTGCCTGCGTACTTGCGTAGCCCCTTGAACGCCTACGGAGCACCGCTGGTTCCGAGGACAAAGCACAGGAAGAGGCCACGGAGGAAGAAGAAGAGGAGGGGGTGGACAGAGGTGTGTCACAAACAGTAGTAGCATTTTGGAGGCGTGGCGGTGGAACAACCTCCAACACTACTGCACCTTGTCCTGCATCCTTCCCAGCTGCCAAAAGAGTGACCCAATGGCCCGTGAAAGAAAGGTAACGTCCCTGTCCATGCCTGCTGGACCATGAGTCAGCGGTAATATGCACCCTGTCCAGCGAGGCCAAGACATTGCCTTCCACATGCCGGTAGAGAGCCGGAATCGCCTTCCGTGAGAAAAAGTGGCGTTTGGGAACCTGCCACTGAGGAACCGCACATTGCACAAACTCACGGAAGGGGGCCGAGTCTACCAACTGAAAAGGCAACCGTTGAAGCGCTAGCAATTTAGCCAAGCTAGCATTCAACCGCTGGCGGCGCTGGGCATGTGGATGGCTGGGAGTGAACTTCTTTCGACGGTCCAGCAGCTGGGGCAGGGAAATTTGCCTGCTAGAATCGGACGTTGGTGTACTGCTAGCAGAGTGCCCGCAAGTACTTGGCTGTGACACACCTAATTCTACACCTTCATTCCTCTCAGAGCAGGTTTCAGAGAGGACTGAAGGTATAGTGGGGTTGGAGATCCCAGCTGATGCGGTGCAAGAAGAGGTCAGCTTTGTTCTTTGGTGTGGGTCTTTAAGGTAGGCTTGCCAACGAGCTGCATGGCAGGTCAACATATGTCTGGTCAAGCATGTGGTGCCCAAGCGGGTGATGTTTTGGCCACGCGATATACGCTTGAGACATATGTTGCAAACAGCAGCTGTGCGATCTGATGCACTCGACTCAAAAAAGGCCCACACCAAAGAACTTTTTGAATAACGGGCAGAGGCAGCGCCCTGCACAGGCGGAGCTCTGCGGTGTGATTCCGTCGGTGTGCTGCCCTTACGCTGGCCCCCCGAGGGCATCCTGCCTCGTTGGAGATGTGCCTCCTTCTCATCCTCCTCCTCCTCTCTCCTATTAGGCACCCACGTGGAGTCAGTGACCTCATCATCCCCTCCCTCCTCATCACTGGAGCCAATCTGGCAGTATGCTGCAGCTGCTGGAACATGACTGCCAGATTGGTGTCCTTCTTGAGCATCCCCTCTCTCTGCTCTCACGCTACTGCCTTCCTCTAGCTGGGTATCATCATCAGACCCTTCGAAACGCTGGGCATCCTCCTGGAGCATGTACCCAACACTGTGCTCAAACAGTTTGGGGGACTCCTCAGGAGGACATGGTTGGTCTAGGGAAGGAGTGACTGATGATGACATTGATACCAGGGAAGAGGACGCTTTGGCAGCTGCTTTGCCAGTACCCTGAGCCTGGGTGAGAGAGGATGAGGAGGATGAGGAGGGATTGGTCATCCACTCTACCAAGTCTTCGGCATGATGCGGCTCAACACGTCCAGCTGCCGAAAATAAGGACAAGCGTGTCCCATGGCCACGTGCTGATGGCGATGCACCGCGTCCACGACCAGCACTGTTGTCTCTAGACACAGAGCCTGCTTGCCCTCTTTTATTGGCTCCTGACTGTCTGCCTCTCCTTGTTTGCCTTCCAGACATTCTAATGGCCTGCAGGGAAATGGGAAAAGCAGCAATACAGGCTAAGTTAAGGTGTAATATGTTCAGGAGGCACACTCCGCCCGCTGTAAGTGCCGCAAAATCCTGTTGGTGTAACACACCAGGAAAAAGCAGCAATACAGGCTAAGTTAAGGTGTAATATGGTCAGGAGGCACACTCCGCCCGCTGTAAGTGCCGCAAAATCCTGTTGGTGTAACATACCAGGAAAAAGCAGCAATACAGGCTAAGTTAAGGTGTAATATGGTCAGGAGGTACACTCCGCCCGCTGTAAGTGCCGCAAAATCCTGTTGGTGTAACACACCAGGAAAAAGCAGCAATACAGGCTAAGTTAAGGTGTAATATGGTCAGGAGGTACACTCCGCCCGCTTTAAGTGCCGCAAAATCCTGTTGGTGTAACACACCAGGAAAAAGCAGCAATACAGGCTAAGTTAAGGTGTAATATGGTCAGGAGGCACACTCCGCCCGCTGTAAGTGCCACAAAATCCTGTTGGTGTAACACACCAGGAAAAAGCAGCAATACAGGCTAAGTTAAGGTGTAATATGGTCAGGAGGTACACTCCGCCCGCTGTAAGTGCCGCAAAATCCTGTTGGTGTAACACACCAGGAAAAAGCAGCAATACAGGCTAAGTTAAGGTGTAATATGGTCAGGAGGTGCACTCCGCCCGCTGTAAGTGCCGCAAAATCCTGTTGGTGTAACACACCAGGAAAAAGCAGCAATACAGGCTAAGTTAAGGTGTAATATGGTCAGGAGGCACACTCCACCCGCTGTAAGTGCCGCAAAATCCTGTTGGTGTAACACACCAGGAAAAAGCAGCAATACAGGCTAAGTTAAGGTGTAATATGGTCAGGAGGTACACTCCGCCCGCTGTAAGTGCCGCAAAATCCTGTTGGTGTAACACACCAGGAAAAAGCAGCAATACGGGCTAACTTCAGGTGTATAATGTGCAGGAGGCTTAGCAACAATGACACTGACACTGTCCCCTGCCTATCCTTCTCTCTCCCTGCACACAAAGTTCATCAAAGTATATGACACTGACACTCTCCCTGCCTATCCTTCTCTCTCCCTACACACAAGGTTTAGCAAAGAATATGACACTGACACTCTCCCTGCCTATCCTTCTCTGTCCCTACACACAAGGTTTAGCAAAGAATAGATTTGACAAGATTTGACACTGTCCCTGCCTATCCTTCACTTTCCCTGCTCCGGAACACACTACACAAGGCCGCCGCGCTGGCGGCCTTTTATAGTGTGGGGCGAATACTAAACCCCCTCAGGTATAATTGGCCACAGGCATCCTGCCTGTGGCCAATCATTACTCTCCTCGCTGCCGGCGCTGTGATTGGCCAAGCATGCAGGGTCACAGTGCATGCTTGGCCAATCACAGCGCCGGGATTACACTGCGATGGCGCAGTGTATTGTGGGCTGTTCGCGTCACTCGAATTTGGCACGAACGGCCCAAATCGTTCGTTGTTCACTGAACGCGCGAACAGCCGATGTTCGAGTCGAACCTATGTTCGACTCGAACACCGAGCTCATCCCTAGTATATATATATAAAATTATAAAATTTATATTAAAGGCACTCCAATTAACAAATATAATTAAGTACTTTCTGATGCATAAATTACATGAGTAAATGGAAAAATTATATATGAGATGGTATATATAATATATAATAAATATAATTCTAGTAAAGGTGGGGGGGGGAGGGGATAATCATGAGTTATCTGTAAATGCGTTGATTTCAATGTCCACGTTCAATCCCAAAGGTCTAAGACATTTCACCCTATATATCCAACTCATTTTGAGTTTAGATATCGCTCTTCTTTTAGGCCCCCTCTCCAATGGCTCTTCAATTTGTCGATAGCCAGAAAGGAAGTCCCCCTAGGGTCTCTGTTATGAACATCCCTGTAGTGTCGGGATACCGAATGCCCCTTAAAACCTCTCCTTATATTTCCAATATGTTCGTTGAGTCTAACCTGAAAGGCCCGTACAGTCCTTCCTATATACTGTAACCCGCAAGGGCAGATAAGGAGATACACTACATGAGTAGTAGAACATGTAATAAAAGATTTGATATCAAACTGTTGTGACGTACTATTGGAAACAAAATTAAGAGTTTTGCGTTCCTTGATGCGGTTAATACTGCAGACTGCGCACCTTTTGCACTTGTGATAACCAACCAAGTTTTGAAAAAACATGGGTTTATTGGTAGGGGGGTCACATACACTTGGTGCCAATGAATCCCTTAGAGAGGGGACGCCCCTAAACACCACCTGAGGATTTTCCGGAAGTATAGGTCCCAACACTGTATCGTCCTTGATGATATGCCAATGTTTATGGACCAGTTTCTTCACCAAGTAGTGTTGGTTGGAAAAACCTGTGATGAATGGCGAAACGAAAGTATTCCTTTCATCCTTAGTAGCTACTTTTTCAGCTAACAGTTGATTCCTATCCAGATGTTCAACTTCCAGGGATCTTTGTCGCAGATCTCTGGCGGAGTATCCCTTCTCCAGGAATCTCTCAGTCAGGATTTCAGCCTGTTCTCTATAGTCACTTAATTTGGTGCAATTGCGCCGTAGGCGAACAAATTGGCTTTTTGGAACCGAATTAAGCCATGAGTGATGATGACAACTGTCTTGGGGGATAAAAGCGCTCCTATCTGTGGTCTTAAAGTACGTTGAGGTAATAAAACGTCCCTCCTCTACTGTGATCTGGAGGTCCAAAAAATGTATGGATTTTTGGTCTGCTTCATATTTGAATCTAATTCCCCTGTCGTTCATGTTAAGGGATCCCATAAAGGAATCAAGAGATTCCCTAGATCCCCTCCATAGGAGGAGGACGTCTGTCATGGATATGCATTAATGTCTGTCTGCCATCTTACCTTCCTCCTCATGTGTTCATCTAGAGACCAGACCTCCTTCACCTGGCTTCCTTTATAATCTCCTCCCAGCCTGACTCCACCCCAGGCCCTATCACTGAACACTATATTAACCTGTGCACTGCAAGCCTGCTTTGCTGATCAACGTGTTTGTTAGGCATTGTGTGTTTGGGTTCCTGCCTGCCGTGTGCTACGTCTGTCTCTCTGTTACGTTATTGGCTTGTCCCCGACCATCCCTGTCTGCTCGTGACCCTTGACCTTCGGCTCGTTCTTCGTTATCCTTTTCTGCTTGTGGCCCCTGACCTTCGGCTTGTTATTCGGTTCTCTCTATCGTGTGCCGCTGCTTCCCCTTATCCTACGGGGCGTGAGCTAGGAAACTCCAGGGGCCGCGACCTGGTCCCAGCCTGCAGCGTAACATCCTCACCACTAGAGGCCCTGGAGAAGACCAGCTGGGTCTTAGACTCCGCGCCCTGGGGAATCTTGGCTCTCGCTTCCGTTGGGATCCCGGTTGTGCTCCTCTGGTCCCGCTTTCCACAACCACCCAGTTTCCTACCCACAGAAGCCAGCCATAGGGTTCACTACCTCGCGGTGCACTCCTGTCCCCCTACGGTGTGCATCTGTCACCTGGCCACAGGTGACCCTGACAGTTTGATCAGCCATGGACCCGGCTGACATCCCGATCCCCGCGGATGATCCATTGCAGGGCATAGTCCACAGACTTGAAACCCAGGAATCGAATCAGACTCAGGTGATGCGATTCCTCCAGGATCTGGCTTCTCGATTCGAGCAGCTTCAGGCCTCCTTGGGAACCCCGAATCCGCAACCTCAAGTACAACCAGCGGTGGTACCTATCGCACCAGTCGCAGCCACACACTCACTAATACTGCCAGCTCCGTTCCGTTTCTCTGGGGACTCCAAGGCCTGCAGAGGGTTTCTTAGCCAATGCACGATTCATTTTGAGCTTCAGCCTCAAAACTTTCTGTCTGATAGGGCAAAGGTAGCCTATATCATTTCCCTCCTCTCCGGTGAAGCTTTAGCCTGGGCAGCCCCTCTGTGGGAACTGAATGATCCAGTGGTTTCTAGCCTGTCTGGCTTCTTGAAACTTTTTCGGAATATCTTTGAAGAACCGGCTCGTGTCTCTTCAGCGGCCAGCGCCCTTCTACGTCTCCGCCAAGAGTCTGCTTCAGTGGGACAGTACGCCCTTAATTTCCGCATACTGTCGGCTGAGTTGAGCTGGAACAATGAGGCCTTAGTCGCAACCTTTTTGCATGGCCTTTCTGATAGAGTGAAGGATGAATTAGCAGGAAGAACCATCCCCACTGATCTGGACGGAGTTATCTCCTTGTGTAACCAGATCGATATTCGCTTTCAGGAAAGGACCCTAGAAAAGCGGCGCCAGCACTCCTTGGTCCTTAGTCAGCCTGAGCTCCCCTCTCCTCGACCCGTGGAGCATCTCCTGCCAGCTGAGGAACCCATGCAGCTGGGCAGGACCAGGCTATCCCCAGAGGAACGTGCTAGGCGCAGAAATCTAGGCCTGTGTCTCTACTGTGGGGGCAAAGGTCATTTTCGTGACACTTGCTCTCTTTGTCCAGAAAAACGTTTGGGTCCACTTCATCTGGAAAGTGGAGTATTGGACCCAGAAATATCACCTTCCCCTTCTCGTCTTCTGCTTTCTGTGTTCCTTCATGTTGGTGCTTCTTCTCATTCGGTCTCAGCATATCTGGATTCCGGAGCCGCTGGTAATTTCATGGACTGGGAAATCGCATCGTCCATGAGACTTACTCTTTTGCCCCTCACCACGCCATTGGTGGTCTTGGCGATTGATGGTACTATTCTCCCAGGGGGACCTATCCGCTTCCAGACCCTCCCTGTTAAGATGTCGGTGGGTACACTCCACCAGGAGTGGATATCCTTCCTTATCTTACCCAAGGCCTCAACGCCTATAATTTTGGGTCTCCCATGGTTACAGCTCCATTCTCCTCATGTGGACTGGACTACTGGACAGATCCTGGCTTGGGGTCCCTCCTGTTCCTCGTCCTGCCTACCCAAGGTTGCCCCCTGTGAATCTGAGCCGGTCATTCATTCCAGGTTGCATAACCATTTACATTTCTCTGTCCCTAACCACCCTTGGACGCACAGCCAGGCTAGCTTGTCTACAAGTCCTGCAGTCGCTACGTCTTGCGATGCGATTCAGGTAGTCGCTACACCTGACTCAGCTATTCACTCTGCCTCTGTACTAGTTATGCCAGTCCAGCCCATGCCCAGTGAGCCTCTCACTTTTTCTTGTTCGGGACATTCTGCTTGTCCTTCAGCTATTCAGCTTGACTCCGGCGACATGTCACCTTCTAACCAACCTGACTTCAGGGTTCCACTGACATCTGCCCAGTCTGATGGTCCTGTGTAGTGATGAGCCGAACACCCCCGGGTTCGGTTCGCACCAGAACCCGCGAACGGACCGGAAGTTCGAACGAACATTAGAACCCTATTAAATACAATGGATGCGAACGTTCGAATTCTAAAGTGCTAATTATAACAACTATTATGCATGTTATTGTCCTAAAAAGGGTTTGGGAACCCGGGTTCTGCACCAGGGGACATGTATCAATGCAAAAAGAAGTTTTAAAAACGGTCGTTTTTCGGGAGCAGTCATTTTAATGATGCATAAAGTGAAAAAAAAAAAGTCAAATATTCCTTTAAATATCGTACCTGGGGGGTGTCTAAAGTATGCCTGTGAAGTGCCACGTGTTTCCCGTGTTTAGAACTGTCCCTGCACAAAATGACACTTCTAAAGGAAAAAAAAGCCATTTAAAACTGCTTGCGGCTTTAATGTAATGTCTGGTCCCGGTAATATGGATGAAATTCTTTAAGAAAAATGGCATAGCTACCCCATGACCCCCCCCCCCCTACCCCAGCCCATTACCAGCCCCTTTGGGTCTTGTATGGATATTAAGGGGAACCCCGCACATAAAATAAAAAAGGCCCTATATACTCTGAACAGCCGTATACAGGCGGTGCATACAAGACAGGGACTGTAGGTTTGTTCTTATGTAGAATCTGTTTGTAATTTTGAACAGGTACATTGTTGAAGTGTAGCTCCAGCCCAAAAATCTATTTTTAAACTTTTTGGAAAACATAGGTAAGGGTTATCACCCCTGTAACATTTGTTTTGCTGTCTGTGCCCCTGTTCAGAACATTTCACCTCACTTTCCGTCCCAATGACAACTGTTTTTGAAATGTGGTGTTTTTCTTGAAACAAGGATTGCTGATAAAGCATCAGTACAGAGGAGACACCTTTCTCCCATATTTATTCTTACAGGAGAGAATTTTCCTTCCTAGTGGTAGATTTCCTCTCACTTCCTGTTGTCTTCTTGCGTTTGCAAGTAGGAGTCGTTTGTAAGTTGGATGTTTGAAAGTAGGGACCTGCCGTATATACTCTGCAGAAATAGGCCCCTTAGTTGTTGGTGTTGGCACAACACTGTAAGCACTCACAGTTACTCTTGGTTGGTGCTGGAACGCCCTGCTGTCAACTATTATATCAGGAATTTTAATTACATATAATTGTTGAACAGTGGTAGTAAAAATTGGGCCTTTGATGGTGGTGCTGGTGCCACAACACTGTAAGCCCTGACAGTTACTCTTGGTGGGTGCAGCAATGGGCCCTGCTGTGAATTATTAGATCAAGAATTGTAATTACATGCCCCTGTTGAACAGGGGCTGAAAAATTGGGCCTTAGGCACTGGTGGCACAACACTGCAACCCCTCACAGATACTGTACTTGGAGCACAGCAATGAGCCCTGTTGCAAAGTATTGCTTCAAAAATTGTAATGACACGCCCCTGTTAAACAGGGGCTGAAAAATTGGGCCTTAGGCACTGGTGGCACAACACTGCAACTCCTCACAGATACTGTACTTGGAGCACAGCAATGAGCCCTGTTGCAAAGTATTGCTTCAAAAATTGTAATTACACGCCCCTGTTAAACAGGGGCTGAAAAATTGGGCGTTAGGCACTGGTGGCGGCACCCATAAACAAAAATGATCTTCCAAGCTATCATCATCAATCGTATCATTGAGGACTCGGAGGAGGAGGATAGGCAGTCAACATAACAGCACAGGCACTCAGCATCAGCATCAGTCTTGAAGGGATGTGACATTTTAAAATCAATTAGTCTGTTATATCAGCATCAGGTGTGTGGTAGCTGGTGGTGATCCAAGACTGGTTCATCTTGATGAAAGTCAGTCGATCAACCGAGTCGGTGGACAGGCGCACCCTGTGATCCGTGACAAATCCTCCAGCAGCACTGAATGTGCGTTCCGAAAGAACGCTGGATGCAGGACAGGCCAGTAGCTCAATTGCATACTGTGCAAGCTCTGGCCAGTGATCCATCCTCAAGACCCAGTAAGCCAGAGGATTTTCGGTGGGGAAGGTGTCCAAGTCTGACCTTGCCCCTAGATATTCCTGCACCATGTTTATCAGACGCTGGCGATGGTTGCTGGAACCAATCATACTTTGGGGCTGCGGACTAAAGAATTGTCTGAACGCATCGGTCAGACGGCCACCTTCCCCACCGCTCCTTCTTTGACTGGCCGAAGCCTCAGCAACTCGTTGTCCAGGACCAGGAGTTTGCAACCTCCCAGTCTCTGGGAACGCGTTGCACAGACCTTTCTGCAAGGCCTCCCGGAGTTGTCTCATCCTCTGCTCCCTCTGCGACGGTAATATAAGGTCCGCAACCTTACCCTTGTACCGTGGATCAAGGAGAGTGGCCAGCCAGTAATGGTCCCTCTCCTTGATCCGAAGAATACGAGGATCCTTCCGCAGACTTTGCAGGATCAGGGAGGCCATGCAGCGTAGGTTTGCTGAGGCATTCGCTCCGGAGTCCTCTGGGTCACTAAGGACGACATGATCCGCAGCCACCTCCTCCCAGCCACGTACAAGTCCACTGGTTTCTTGGGACTGTAAATCATCCCTAAAAGACTGCTGCTGATGATGCTGAGTGCCAGCCTCCACCTCCATGCTGACACAATCCTCCTCCTCCTCCTCCTCCTCCTCCTCTTCCTGTGCGATGGGTGGGACAGAAGGAACACTGTCTGGGTAAAGGGGGCCTTGAGAGGCAAGGAAGTCCTCCTCTTCCTGCCTCTGTTCTGCCTCAAGTGCCCTGTCCATTATTCCACGCAGCGTGTGCTCCAACAGGTGGACAAGAGGTACAGTGTCACTGATGCATGCACTGTCACTGCTCACCATCCTCGTGGCCTCCTCAAATGGTGCCAGGACAGTGCATGCATCCCTGATCATGCCCCACTGGCGTGGAGAAAAAAAACCAAGCTCCCCTGACCCTGTCCTGGTGCCGTAGTCGCACAGGTACTCATTGATGGCCCTCTGCTGCGTGTGCAGCCGCTGCAGCATGGCCAACGTTGAGTTCCACCTGGTGGGCATGTCACATATAAGGCGGTTCTTGGGCAGGTTCAACTCCTTTTGCAGCTCAGCCAGGCGAGCACTGGCATTATAAGATCTGCGGAAATGCACACAGACTTTCCTGGCCTGCCTCAGGACATCCTGTAAGCCCGGGTACCTGCCCAAGAACCGCTGCACCACCAGGTTAAGGACGTGAGCCACACAGGGCACATGGGTCAGTTGTCCCTGTCGGAGGGCGGAGAGGAGGTTGGTGCCATTGTCGCAAACCACCATTCCTGGCTTAAGCTGGCGTGGCGTCAACCACCTCTCGGCCTGGCCCTGCAGAGCAGACAGGACCTCTGCCCCAGTGTGGCTTCTGTCCCCCAAACACACCAGCGCAAGCACGGCATGGCATCTTTTTGCCTGCGTACTTGCGTAGCCCCGTGAACGGCTACGGAGCACCGCTGGTTCATAGGACAAACCACAGGAAGAGGCCATGGAGGAAGAAGAAGAGGAGGGGGTGGAGGAGAGAGGTGTGTCACAACCAGTAGTAGCATTTTGGAGGCGTGGCGGTGGGACAACCTCCAACACTACTGCACCTTGTCCTGAATCCTTCCCAGCTGCCAAAAGAGTGACCCAATGGGCCGTGAAAGAAAGGTAACGTCCCTGTCCATGCCTGCTGGACCATGAGTCAGCGGTAATATGCACCTTACCGCTGACCGCCCTGTCCAGCGAGGCCAAGACATTGCCTTCCACATGCCGGTAGAGAGCCGGAATAGCCTTCCGTGAGAAAAAGTGGCGTTTGGGAACCTGCCACTGAGGAACCGCACATTGCACAAACTCACGGAAGGGGGCCGAGTCTACCAACTGAAAAGGCAGCAGTTGAAGCGCTAGCAATTTAGCCAAGCTAGCATTCAACCGCTGGGCATGTGGATGGCTGGGAGTGAACTTCTTTCGACGGTCCAGCAGCTGGGGCAGGGAAATTTGCCTGCTAGAATCGGACGTCGGTGTACTGCTAGCAGAGTGGGCGCAAGTACTTGGCTGTGACACACCTAATTCTACACCTTCATTCCTCTCAGTGCATGTTTCAGAGAGGACTGAAGTTATAGTGGGGTTGGAGATCCCAGCTGATGCGGTGCAAGGAGAGGTCCGCTTTGTTCTTTGGTGTGGGTCTTTGAGGTAGGCTTGCCAACGAGCTGCATGGCAGGTCAACATATGTCTGGTCAGGCATGTGGTACCCAAGCGGCTGATGTTTTGGCCACGCGATATACGCTTGAGACATATGTTGCAAACAGCAGCTGTGCGATCTGATGCACTAGCCTCAAAAAAGGCCCACACCAAAGAACTTTTTGAATGACGGGCAGAGGCAGCGCCCTGCACAGGCGGAGCTCTGCGGTGTGATTCCGTCGGTGTACTGCCCTTACGCTGGCCACCAAAGGGCATCCTGCCTCGTTGGAGATGTGCCTCCTCCTCATCCTCCTCCTCCTCCTCTCTCCTATTAGGCACCCACGTGGAGTCATTGACCTCATCATCCCCTCCCTCCTCATCACTGGAGCCAATCTGGCAGTATGCTGCAGCTGCTGGAACATGACTGCCAGATTGGTGTCCTTCTTGAGCATCCCCTCTGTCTGCTCTCACGCTACTGCCTTCCTCTAGCTGGGTTTCATCATCAGACCCTTCGAAACGCTGGGCATCCTCCTGGAGCATGTACCCAACACTGTGCTGAAACAGTTCGGGGGACTCCTCAGGAGGAGGACATGGTGGGTCTAGGGAAGGAGTGACTGATGATTTGTCTGACATTGATACCAGGGAAGACGACGCTTTGGCAGCTGCTTTTCCAGTACCCTGAGCCTGGGTGAGAGAGGATGAGGAGGAGGAGGAGGGCTTGGTCATCCACTCTACCAAGTCTTCGGCATGATGTGGCTCAACATGTCCAGCTGCCGAAAAGAAGGACAAGCGTGTCCCATGGCCATGTGCTGATGACAATGCACCGCGTCCACGACCAGCACTGTTGCCCCCAGACACAGAGCCTGCTTGCCCTCTTTTATTGCCTCCTGACTGTCTGCCTCTCCTTGTTTGCCTTCCAGACATTCTAATAGATGGCCTGCAGGGAGATGGGAAAAAAGCAATAAGGGCTACCTTCAGGTGTCCTTCTCTGTCCCTGGAAACAAGGACTTGCAGAGTGAAAGAAAAAAAACACTCTCCCTACCTACAGTTTTCTGTCCCTAGAAAAAATGTTTTTTTTAATCACAATATAGCACAAGGAAAATTAACTCACTGTCCTTACAGGTCCCTGGAAACAAGGACTTGCAGAGTGAAAGAAAAAAAACACTCTCCCTACCTACAGTTTTCTGTCCCTAGAAAAAAATGTTTTTTTTAATCACAATATAGCAAAAGGACAATTCACTCACTGTCCTTCCAGGTCCCTGGAAACAAGGACTTGCAGAGTGAAAGAAACTGACACTGTCCCTACCTAGAGTTTTCTGTCCCTGGAATAAATGTTTTTTTCAGCACAATATAGCACAAGGACAATTAACTCACTGTCCTTACAGGTCCCTGGAAACAAGGACTTGCAGAGTGAAAGAAAAAAAATACTCTCCCTACCTACAGTTTTCTGTCCCTAGAAAAAAATGTTTTTTTTAATCACAATATAGCAAAAGGACAATTCACTCACTGTCCTTCCAGGTCCCTGGAAACAAGGACTTGCAGAGTGAAAGAAACTGACACTGTCCCTACCTAGAGTTTTCTGTCCCTAGAATAAATGTTTTTTTTAATCACAATATAGCAAAAGGACAATTCACTCACTGTCCTTCCAGGTCCCTGGAAACAAGGACTTGCAGAGTGAAAGAAACTGACACTGTCCCTACCTAGAGTTTTCTGTCCCTAGAATAAATGTTTTTTTTAATCACAATATAGCACAAGGAAAATTAACTCACTGTCCTTACAGGTCCCTGGAAACAAGGACTTGCAGAGTGAAAGAAAAAAAACACTCTCCCTACCTACAGTTTTCTGTCCCTAGAAAAAAATGTTTTTTTTAATCACAATATAGCAAAAGGACAATTCACTCACTGTCCTTCCAGGTCCCTGGAAACAAGGACTTGCAGAGTGAAAGAAACTGACACTGTCCCTACCTAGAGTTTTCTGTCCCTAGAATAAATGTTTTTTTTAATCACAATATAGCACAAGGAAAATTAACTCACTGTCCTTACAGGTCCCTGGAAACAAGGACTTGCAGAGTGAAAGAAAAAAAACACTCTCCCTACCTACAGTTTTCTGTCCCTAGAAAAAAATGTTTTTTTTTATCACAATATAGCAAAAGGACAATTCACTCACTGTCCTTCCAGGTCCCTGGAAACAAGGACTTGCAGAGTGAAAGAAACTGACACTGTCCCTACCTAGAGTTTTCTGTCCCTGGAATAAATGTTTTTTTCAGCACAATATAGCACAAGGACAATTAACTCACTGTCCTTACAGGTCCCTGGAAACAAGGACTTGCAGAGTGAAAGAAAAAAAATACTCTCCCTACCTACAGTTTTCTGTCCCTAGAAAAAAATGTTTTTTTTAATCACAATATAGCAAAAGGACAATTCACTCACTGTCCTTCCAGGTCCCTGGAAACAAGGACTTGCAGAGTGAAAGAAACTGACACTGTCCCTACCTAGAGTTTTCTGTCCCTAGAATAAATGTTTTTTTTAATCACAATATAGCAAAAGGACAATTCACTCACTGTCCTTCCAGGTCCCTGGAAACAAGGACTTGCAGAGTGAAAGAAACTGACACTGTCCCTACCTAGAGTTTTCTGTCCCTAGAATAAATGTTTTTTTTAATCACAATATAGCACAAGGAAAATTAACTCACTGTCCTTACAGGTCCCTGGAAACAAGGACTTGCAGAGTGAAAGAAAAAAAACACTCTCCCTACCTACAGTTTTCTGTCCCTAGAAAAAAATGTTTTTTTTAATCACAATATAGCAAAAGGACAATTCACTCACTGTCCTTCCAGGTCCCTGGAAACAAGGACTTGCAGAGTGAAAGAAACTGACACTGTCCCTACCTAGAGTTTTCTGTCCCTAGAATAAATGTTTTTTTTAATCACAATATAGCACAAGGAAAATTAACTCACTGTCCTTACAGGTCCCTGGAAACAAGGACTTGCAGAGTGAAAGAAAAAAAACACTCTCCCTACCTACAGTTTTCTGTCCCTAGAAAAAAATGTTTTTTTTTATCACAATATAGCAAAAGGACAATTCACTCACTGTCCTTCCAGGTCCCTGGAAACAAGGACTTGCAGAGTGAAAGAAACTGACACTGTCCCTACCTAGAGTTTTCTGTCCCTGGAATAAATGTTTTTTTCAGCACAATATAGCACAAGGACAATTAACTCACTGTCCTTACAGGTCCCTGGAAACAAGGACTTGCAGAGTGAAAGAAAAAAAATACTCTCCCTACCTACAGTTTTCTGTCCCTAGAAAAAAATGTTTTTTTTAATCACAATATAGCAAAAGGACAATTCACTCACTGTCCTTCCAGGTCCCTGGAAACAAGGACTTGCAGAGTGAAAGAAACTGACACTGTCCCTACCTAGAGTTTTCTGTCCCTGGAATAAATGTTTTTTTTAATCACAATATAGCACAAGGAAAATTAACTCACTGTCCTTACAGGTCCCTGGAAACAAGGACTTGCAGAGTGAAAGAAAAAAAACACTCTCCCTACCTACAGTTTTCTGTCCCTAGAAAAAAATGTTTTTTTTAATCACAATATAGCAAAAGGACAATTCACTCACTGTCCTTCCAGGTCCCTGGAAACAAGGACTTGCAGAGTGAAAGAAACTGACACTGTCCCTACCTAGAGTTTTCTGTCCCTAGAATAAATGTTTTTTTTAATCACAATATAGCACAAGGAAAATTAACTCACTGTCCTTACAGGTCCCTGGAAACAAGGACTTGCAGAGTGAAAGAAAAAAAACACTCTCCCTACCTACAGTTTTCTGTCCCTAGAAAAAAATGTTTTTTTTTATCACAATATAGCAAAAGGACAATTCACTCACTGTCCTTCCAGGTCCCTGGAAACAAGGACTTGCAGAGTGAAAGAAACTGACACTGTCCCTACCTAGAGTTTTCTGTCCCTGGAATAAATGTTTTTTTCAGCACAATATAGCACAAGGACAATTAACTCACTGTCCTTACAGGTCCCTGGAAACAAGGACTTGCAGAGTGAAAGAAAAAAAATACTCTCCCTACCTACAGTTTTCTGTCCCTAGAAAAAAATGTTTTTTTTAATCACAATATAGCAAAAGGACAATTCACTCACTGTCCTTCCAGGTCCCTGGAAACAAGGACTTGCAGAGTGAAAGAAACTGACACTGTCCCTACCTAGAGTTTTCTGTCCCTAGAATAAATGTTTTTTTTAATCACAATATAGCACAAGGAAAATTAACTCACTGTCCTTACAGGTCCCTGGAAACAAGGACTTGCAGAGTGAAAGAAAAAAAATACTCTCCCTACCTACAGTTTTCTGTCCCTAGAAAAAAATGTTTTTTTTAATCACAATATAGCAAAAGGACAATTCACTCACTGTCCTTCCAGGTCCCTGGAAACAAGGACTTGCAGAGTGAAAGAAACTGACACTGTCCCTACCTAGAGTTTTCTGTCCCTGGAATAAATGTTTTTTTCAGCACAATATAGCACAAGGACAATTAACTCACTGTCCTTACAGGTCCCTGGAAACAAGGACTTGCAGAGTGAAAGAAAAAAAATACTCTCCCTACCTACAGTTTTCTGTCCCTAGAAAAAAATGTTTTTTTTAATCACAATATAGCAAAAGGACAATTCACTCACTGTCCTTCCAGGTCCCTGGAAACAAGGACTTGCAGAGTGAAAGAAACTGACACTGTCCCTACCTAGAGTTTTCTGTCCCTAGAATAAATGTTTTTTTTAATCACAATATAGCAAAAGGACAATTCACTCACTGTCCTTCCAGGTCCCTGGAAACAAGGACTTGCAGAGTGAAAGAAACTGACACTGTCCCTACCTAGAGTTTTCTGTCCCTAGAATAAATGTTTTTTTTAATCACAATATAGCACAAGGAAAATTAACTCACTGTCCTTACAGGTCCCTGGAAACAAGGACTTGCAGAGTGAAAGAAAAAAAACACTCTCCCTACCTACAGTTTTCTGTCCCTAGAAAAAAATGTTTTTTTTAATCACAATATAGCAAAAGGACAATTCACTCACTGTCCTTCCAGGTCCCTGGAAACAAGGACTTGCAGAGTGAAAGAAACTGACACTGTCCCTACCTAGAGTTTTCTGTCCCTGGAATAAATGTTTTTTTCAGCACAATATAGCACAAGGACAATTAACTCACTGTCCTTACAGGTCCCTGGAAACAAGGACTTGCAGAGTGAAAGAAAAAAAATACTCTCCCTACCTACAGTTTTCTGTCCCTAGAAAAAAATGTTTTTTTTAATCACAATATAGCAAAAGGACAATTCACTCACTGTCCTTCCAGGTCCCTGGAAACAAGGACTTGCAGAGTGAAAGAAACTGACACTGTCCCTACCTAGAGTTTTCTGTCCCTAGAATAAATGTTTTTTTTAATCACAATATAGCAAAAGGACAATTCACTCACTGTCCTTCCAGGTCCCTGGAAACAAGGACTTGCAGAGTGAAAGAAACTGACACTGTCCCTACCTAGAGTTTTCTGTCCCTAGAATAAATGTTTTTTTTAATCACAATATAGCAAAAGGACAATTCACTCACTGTCCTTCCAGGTCCCTGGAAACAAGGACTTGCAGAGTGAAAGAAACTGACACTGTCCCTACCTAGAGTTTTCTGTCCCTGGAATAAATGTTTTTTTCAGCACAATATAGCACAAGGACAATTAACTCACTGTCCTTACAGGTCCCTGGAAACAAGGACTTGCAGAGTGAAAGAAAAAAAATACTCTCCCTACCTACAGTTTTCTGTCCCTAGAAAAAAATGTTTTTTTTAATCACAATATAGCAAAAGGACAATTCACTCACTGTCCTTCCAGGTCCCTGGAAACAAGGACTTGCAGAGTGAAAGAAACTGACACTGTCCCTACCTAGAGTTTTCTGTCCCTAGAATAAATGTTTTTTTTAATCACAATATAGCAAAAGGACAATTCACTCACTGTCCTTCCAGGTCCCTGGAAACAAGGACTTGCAGAGTGAAAGAAACTGACACTGTCCCTACCTAGAGTTTTCTGTCCCTAGAATAAATGTTTTTTTTAATCACAATATAGCAAAAGGACAATTCACTCACTGTCCTTCCAGGTCCCTGGAAACAAGGACTTGCAGAGTGAAAGAAACTGACACTGTCCCTACCTAGAGTTTTCTGTCCCTAGAATAAATGTTTTTTTTTAAGCACACTATAGCAGAAGCACAAAACACACTGACACTCTCCCTACCTATCCTTCTCTTTCCCTAAACTAAAGGAATCCAGGTTAAGCAAGAAAGAAATAACAGTCACTGTCCCTGCCTATGCTACTCTATCCCTGCTCCGGAACACACTACACTAGGCCGCCGTGCTGGCGGCCTTTTATAGTGTGGGGCGTGTACTAAACACCCTCAGCAATAATTGGCCACAGGCATCCTGCCTGTGGCCAATCATTGCTCTCCTCGCTGCCGGCGCTGTGATTGGCCAAGCATGCGGGGTCACAGTGCATGCTTGGCCAATCACAGCGCCTGGATGACACTGCGATGGCGTAGTGCATTGTGGGCCGTTCGCGTCACTCGAATTTGGCGCGAACGGCCCAAATCGTTCGATCTTCGTCGAACGATCGAACAGCCAATGTTCGAGTCGAACGTATGTTCGACTCGAACACGAAGCTCATCCCTAGTCCTGTGCAAGATGACCAGTTCCCCTTTAAGGGTCTAGGGGACCCTCCTCAGATTCCTGTTGATCGTCTCATGACCTTGCTTATTCCTAGAGAGCCTTTGGTCCTCAATAGATCTTCTTGTCATCTCCCTACCTCGTTTTCAGTCTCTGAGGATAATCTTAAGTACGAGGTTAGACAAGTTCTGGATTCTCGGCTCTGCAGAGGCATTCTTCAGTACCTTGTGCATTGGAGAGGTTTTGGTCCTGAGGAGGCGTCTTGGATCGCTGCATCTGATGTCGCTGCACCTCATCTGTTGAGAAGGTTTCATCAGAGATTTCCCTTTAAGCCTGGGTCCAGGCGGGGGAGGGCCCATAAGAGGGAGGGTACTGTCATGGATATGCATTAATGTCTGTCTGCCATCTTACCTTCCTCCTCATGTGTTCATCTAGAGACCAGACCTCCTTCACCTGGCTTCCTTTATAATCTCCTCCCAGCCTGACTCCACCCCAGGCCCTATCACTGAACACTATATTAACCTGTGCACTGCAAGCCTGCTTTGCTGATCAACGTGTTTGTTAGGCATTGTGTGTTTGGGTTCCTGCCTGCCGTGTGCTACGTCTGTCTCTCTGTTACGTTATTGGCTTGTCCCCGACCATCCCTGTCTGCTCGTGACCCTTGACCTTCGGCTCGTTCTTCGTTATCCTTGTCTGCTTGTGGCCCCTGACCTTCGGCTTGTTATTCGGTTCTCTCTATCGTGTGCCGCTGCTTCCCCTTATCCTACGGGGCGTGAGCTAGGAAACTCCAGGGGCCGCGACCTGGTCCCAGCCTGCAGCGTAACATCCTCACCACTAGAGGCCCTGGAGAAGACCAGCTGGGTCTTAGACTCCGCGCCCTGGGGAATCTTGGCTCTCGCTTCCGTTGGGATCCCGGTTGTGCTCCTCTGGTCCCGCTTTCCACAACCACCCAGTTTCCTACCCACAGAAGCCAGCCATAGGGTTCACTACCTCGCGGTGCACTCCTGTCCCCCTACGGTGTGCATCTGTCACCTGGCCACAGGTGACCCTGACAACGTCATCTATATATCTAGCCCATAGAGCCACCTCGGGCCTACTGACAGCATAGATGACGTCCTCCTCCCATTTCCCCATAAAGAGGTTCGCCAGGCTGGGGGCAAATTTAGCCCCCATAGCCACCCCCCTACACTGTAGGAAAAACTCGTTGCTAAACCAAAAAAAATTGTGAGTGGTTGCAAAATTTAAAAGTTCCATAATAAACCTCCTATGTTTCCTAGGTAACCCCGAATCTCTGTCCAGGTAATGTTTTACTGAGGATATTCCCCACTCATGGGGTATAATTGTGTATAAGGATGTCACGTCTGCAGTGACCATCCATACACCTTCCTCATATGGTAAATCACCCAGTAGGTTTATAACATGTTTGCTATCCTTAATGTACGCAGGTAGTGCCTTAACTAATGGTTGTAGATACCCGTCGATATACTTGCCAGCTCTAGATGTATAGATGGATACTCCGCCAGAGATCTGGGACAAAGATCCCTGGAAGTTGAACATCTGGATAGGAATCAACTGTTAGCTGAAAAGGTAGCTACTAAGGATGAAAGGAATACTTTTGTTTCGCCATTCATCACAGGTTTTTCCAACCAACACTACTTGGTGAAGAAACTGGTCCATAAACATTGGCATATCATCAAGGATGATACAGTGTTGGGACCTATACTTCCGGAAAAACCTCAGGTGGTGTTTAGGGGCATCCCCTCTCTAAGGGATTCATTGGCACCAAGTGTATGTGACCCCCCTACCAATAAACCCATGTTTTTTCAAAACTTGGTTGGTTATCACAAGTGCAAAAGGTGCGCAGTCTGCAGTATTAACTGCATCAAGGAACGCAAAACTCTTAATTTTGTTTCCAATAGTACATCACAATAGTTTGATATCAAATCTTTTATTACATGTTCTACTACTCATGTAGTGTATCTCCTTATTTGCCCTTGCGGGTTACAGTATATAGGAAGGACTGTACGGGCCTTTCAGGTTAGACTCAACGAACATATTGGAAATATAAGGAGAGGTTTTAAGGGGCATTCGGTATCCCGACACTACAGGGATGTTCATAACAGAGACCCTAGGGGGACTTCCTTTCTGGCTATCGACAAATTGAAGAGCCATTAGAGAGGGGGGCCTAAAAGAAGAGCGATATCTAAACTCGAAATGAGTTGGATATATAGGGTGAAATGTCTTAGACCTTTGGGATTGAACGTGGACATTGAAATCAACGCATTTATAGATAACTCATGATTATCCCCTCCCCCCCACCTTTACTAGAATTATATTTATTATATATTATATATACCATCTCATATATAATTTTTCCATTTACTCATGTAATTTATGCATCAGAAAGTACTTAATTATATTTGTTAATTGGAGTGCCTTTAATATTAATTTTATAATTTTATATATATATACACATGTTTGGTGGTTGAGCTAATTTCTCCATTACGGAGTACATCCTTTTTTAGGATGTTTGGTTTAGCGCAGACAACCTTTTCTATCATGTAATTAGATTGTCTGTCCTGTAGGGTGCAGTAGGTGACATTACCGGAAGGTAGATCTTCCAATTGAGCCCTTTTTTAATTTTTAATTTTTAATTTTATTTTATTTTTTATATTTTAGCTCCATTAATGATTGGAGTAAGTGTTTTGATACATGTTATACAGATTGCAAAATTATAAGGTGTATATTCTTGTCAAGGATAAGTTGCATGTAGATTTATGCAGCATTCACATAACGGAGGAGACAGATCAAGCGCGTCCTACGTCCTCCTTTTCGTTAAGGAGGTGCCAGTAGTAAAGATGGAGGTTTTAGACCTGATTGTGTTCCCTCCCTCCGCAATAATGAATTGAAATCGAGGGCTGGATTGTGTTCCCTCCCTCCGTAATAATGAATTGAAATCGAGGGCTGGATTCGACCTCATAGTCATGGCCACCGAAACGAAAATGAGGCGTGGATGCGCCTCACATGTACAAATAGAGTGACGATTCAGTGCGTCGCCCGTGCCCTTTGATAACGTTTTTTGGAAACGAAACTAGTCAGGGCGGTGCTACGCGCTGACGTCACTATTATCACGTGACCCCGGAAGCACGGGCGAACGCTAGGACTTTTATGCCGGCAATTTTAAACAATTTTTAGGAACCTTGTATTCCTGTTTTGTACCTTGATGATCGGAATAAAGCTGTTTTGAGGTAATATACTATCCGAGTCCCCCCCTCTTCTTTTTCGGTATCTACACCGGAGGTCTGTGGGTTCTTTTTTTAAACAATTGGACTGCACCAGCCACCAGTGGAGGAAACAGTGCAACGAGAGGCAGTGGGAGCGTAAGGACTTCGGAGTCGTGATACCCCCAGGACCAGTACCAATACCCCGCAGAGGGTGATATCTGCAGGCTCTTCTGACCTTGCCACAGCGGAGGTCCAACTTTTCTGGTAAGGTACCCATCTTGATTCCCTATACACCGTGGTGGATGCAGTTCTCCTGTGATCTCTGTGGATCTATCTTGGGCTCTACCTTTTTCCAACATTTCCTCACAACCTCTTGCTTTTTCATCTGAAGCAATTTTTTGTCGTATTGGAACTGTTTGCCACATTGGACTTTTTCTGAACTTTTAAGGAATAGACTTTTTCCACTTCTGCCTTCTCAATATTTAGAGCACCATTACAGCTATAACTGTTATCAGTATTGAGCCTTATGTTTTATTTAAATATTACTCATCAGTTACATACTCTTTAGGTATATTTATATATTTTATATATATTTTTTATTTTGGTTTGAACACTATCTCAGTAATTTGAGGAGAGGTTGATTCCCCACTTTTTTGCTTACACTTTTTGGTGTTTATATATATATGTCACTATATTTATACTTTTTTCACATTTGTAGATTGACACTCATTAGTGTTTCATTCTTTTCACATGTCAGTGCGCGACATTTTTTAATTTACTATTTAACTTGATATGGTTTCACATATTTTTTATGTCGCAGCCTAGCTGCTAATTAGCACAATATTTTCATTTGTTTACATTAGCACAGTATTACTTTTATTATTGAACCTGTAGGGGGCCTAATTCTGCTGTACATTTTACCTCTAAGTCAGTCACACCATTTATCTTCACACATTTTTTTGGATTAGCAGCAACCGCATCACCTTGACCATCAGGTCTGCCATCATTTTTGTCACTCATGGTAACCAAACCATCAAAAATTGCCAATGCACTGCATTTTTCATCATGGTCAGAAATATTAATGCGTTTGTCATATTTCATTTCACCCATGTTTGGCAGGGCAGTGTCTGGAGAGGAACTGCACCCAGCAGAGTGGTTTTCTACGGCAGCTTCACTATACACAAACCCCATTGGCACGAGATCCTCTGCCAGCAACTGTCCTGACCCCTGACCATCATCGCATAAAATAACATTTGGACCTGTGACTATCTGGCACTTCCACCAACACCAGCTCATTTGGCACGGCAGCAACCATTACCACATCATTAGACCCTTTGTGGATAATAGACTTGACCTCCTCTGTGCATTCGCCCTTACTTGATGCTTCCATCTTTACCAACAGAGGCCTTTTCCAATAAGGCCAACAGGTCTTTTGCCCACCTGTCCCAGTCTGTTATCTCTGGGCCCCTAGAGGTACCACACAGTACGGCTCCAACTGCACAAAGAGACCCAGAGGGACAGAATGGCTCAGCAACAAACACATTGCACATGTTACTTTTGTTCAAATCAGACTGTGGAAATACATTTTTAACCAGAGCAGGCTGCAATACCACACTCTCACCACCTTGCTCTGATGGTGCTTCATTAAACACATGAACACCTTCACACCTGTCATTGCCAGACTGCAATAACCTATTTCCATAAGTGTTTTCAAACATTTCCGTTTTAGCATTAACCATTTTGTTATCACCAGGTTCAGGTACCATCTTATCCCTTAGAGCAGCACCATAGCTGTCCCAGGCAACCTCCGGCTCCAAAACGCAGAGCTCCCTGGGGGTTTCTAGGGACACCTCTGTAGCCTTTGTCTCAGTTGCTAGGGGAGATAGCACATCTTTAACTGCACTCACATCAACATTTTTATCTCTAGTGAGCTGCACTAGCCCATTAGCAACTGGACCATCAACTTTAGCCAACACAATATTAGCAGTTTTACCCATCACATTGTCATAATCAAGTTTACCACTTGCCTCCCCACTGGACAGGGCACGGCAGCGAGGCAAGTCTTTTTCTACACAGACAGTGGATCTCCCATTTGGGGTCACTTCCACTCCAATGTGCACAGTCACATAGTCAGTCTCTTGAATGCATTTATCAGCAACAGTCTTACCCATCACTGTACCAGGGGTTGCCATGTTCACTTGAGTGCGTTGTCTATCCTTTGTCGCACTGTCGCTGGCCAACTCTCCCTGGTGGCCATGGGATGAAACTGCAGCAGCCATTTCTGACTCCATAGCACCCCCTGCAGGCACAACAGGTACTTTCTCACTGTTGCCAGAGGTGACTGAAAACATTTTTAAACAGGAACCTGGGTTTGCTGACAAAGACTTCTGCTCAGTAGCCATATCTCCAGCCATGTTCCATAACCTGGGACAAGAAAAAATTCCATGCCCAAGTTGACCACATTCCAGGCATGGTACATTTCTGCACATATTTAGTGGGACGCCGCTCCACATCTCCACTGTAGCTCCCCCTTCCGGTTAACACCCAATCTCTCATTGCTAAGGGAGATGGCACTCTTCCAGCTGTACTTTGCTGACTCTCCCAAACGCAGCGACTTTGCGATCCTTGGAGCATTGTTGCTTTCAACTTGCCACGATCCTCTGTCGGCAATACGTTTCTCACGTGGTCCGCAGACTTGACATTACCGCCGTTGCTACGGGCAACCACATACCTTTCGAACTTCTGATCAGCTTTTTGGACACTCCTGGGACTCAAATCAGGCTTCCCAAACATTGTTGCAGACCTTTGTCTGGCCATGTCACCTTGTCTTGGAGACTGAGACAAAGGGCACTTGGAGACAACATGCCCCCACTCTCTGCACTGCAAACAGCGCTCTTGCTTCAGAGCCTTAACAGGGCTTCCCCAATTGTATCCTCTTTAAAACTTAGGCCTTTGCACATTGATAGCTGGCCTGTTTGTACTAGCGTTACCACGGGCAACCACATGCACTTCCCCTTTAACTGGAGTTGGAGTAGCAAAAAACAGTTTGCAATACTCTCCGGCAGGCTCAAACCCTTGCATCACCTTTGCAGTCACTTCACCAAACTTTTGCGCTGTCCAGCAAAAATGAAGCACTGTCACTTTAAAGCAAGTTGCTTTTCACTTCATGCAAGCTTTCCTCACCTGCACACACAGATTGTGCTGTCTCATGGACACAAGCACAGTTCATATAACAGATGAACTTACTTTTTCCAGGGATCTCCAGTTCTGCCAGCATTCTCCACCACTTGTAATGTTGGGGGTTGTTTGCTCAAGTGTAGCACCCGCTAGCGAGAACAGTCCCACACAAATGTTTCCTTTTGAGGGCTTGTTGGCCCACTTTTATTAAAGAAAATCAAACAAAGTTCCAGAAATGAAAACAAATGTGGTTTCCCTCGCAGGGGGTTTTCACCATCAACATAAAATGGTAGTATGTTCAGCCTCCTGGCTCACACATTCAAAAGTGCAATAAAAATACCGAGCCGCCTGGCTCTCTTCAGCAGCATCACCACTGCTCAGGCTCCCGCATGGAGCCCTCCTGACACCTGTCAGCAACCTCAGACTCAGGTCTCTGGGTTTCACAGTGCAGCCTGCACTCTCTAGCTTCTCTAGCTACTCCAGCTTCTCTAGCTATTCCAGTGCACACCTGCACACTCTGGGTTCTCCCTTGCAAGCCTGGTCTCCTCGGGAGGGTGGAGCCCAGAACTATGGTCAGGTGTCTACAAATAGGCCAGCACACACCTGACCAATCAGTGTTCTGGTAAATCTCAAAATCTGGACCCAGGACTGGGGATTTCATCCCACCCGGATCTCTAAGAAATCCCCGGGCTCCAGGTCCCAAAGTGGACTTTATTAAAGAATGAGGAAACTGAAACGCCAGTTTCCTCTGTACATTATAAGCTCCCTGGAGCCCCTCAACCCGTCCAGTTGAGAATTCTGGGTCACTACACTGGTGGAGTACCACACTACCACACATATGCATATTGTCATGGATATGCAGTAGTGTTTGTCTGTCAGCTTACCTTCCTTCCCATGTGTTCATCTTAGAGGCCTGAGCCCTTTCACCTGGCTTCCTTTATAATCTCCTCCCAGCCTGACTCCACCCCAGGCCCTATCACTGAACACTATATTAACCTGTGCACTGCAAGCCTGCTTTGCTGATCAACGTGTTTGTTAGGCATTGTGTGTTTGGGTTCCTGCCTGCCGTGTGCTACGTCTGTCTCTCTGTTACGTTATTGGCTTGTCCCCGACCTTCCCTGTCTGCTCGTGACCCTTGGCCTTCGGCTCGTTCTTCGTTATCCTTGTCTGCTTGTGGCCCCTGACCTTCAGCTTGTTATTCGGTTCTCTCTTATCGTGTGCTGCTGCTTCCCCTCTTTTCCCCTTATCCTACGGGGCGTGAGCTAGGAAACTCCAGGGGCCGCGACCTGGTCCCAGCCTGCAGCTAACATCCTCACCACTAGAGGCCCTGGAGAAGACCAGCTGGGTCTTAGACACCGCGCCCTGGGGAATCTTGGCTCTAGCTTCCGTTTGGATCCCGGTTGTGCTCCTCTGGTCCCGCTTTCCACAACCACCCAGTTTCCTATCCGCAGAAGCCAGCCATAGGGTTCACTACCTCGCGGTGCACTCCTGTCCCCCTACGGTGTGCATCTGTCACCTGGCCACAGGTGACCCTGACAGTTTGATCAGCCATGAACCCGGCTGACATCCCGCTACCCGCGGATGATCCATTGCAGGGCATAGTTTGCAGACTTGAAACCCAGGAATCGAATCAGACTCAGGTGATGCGATTCCTCCAGGATCTGGCTTCTCGCTTCGAGCAGCTTCAGGCCTCCTTGGGAACCCTGAATCCGCAACCTCAAATACAATCAGCGGCTGCACCTATTGCACCAGTCGCAGCCACACACTCGCTACAACTGCCAGCTCCGTCCCGTTTCTCTGGGGACTCCAAGGCTTGCAGGGGGTTCCTTAGCCAATGCACGATTCATTTTGAGCTCCAGCCCCAAAACTTCCTGTCTGATCGGGCTAAGGTAGCCTATATCATTTCCCTCCTCTCTGGTGAAGCTTTAGCCTGGGCAGCCCCTCTGTGGGAACTGAATGATCCAGTGGTTTCTAGCCTGTCTGGCTTCTTGAAACTTTTTCGGAATATCTTCGAAGAACCGGCTCGTGTCTCTTCAGCGGCCAGCGCCCTTTTACGTCTCCGCCAAGAGTCTGCTTCTGTGGGACAGTATGCCCTTCATTTCCGCATACTGTCGGCTGAGTTGAGCTGGAACAATGAGGCCTTAGTCGCAACCTTTTTGCATGGCCTGTCTGATAGAGTGAAGGATGAATTAGCTGGAAGAACCATCCCCACTGATCTGGCCGGCGTTATCTCCTTGTGTAACCAGATCGATATTCGCTTTCAGGAGAGGACCTTAGAAAAGCAACGCCAGCACTCCTTGGTTCTTAGTCAGCCTGAGCTCCCCTCTCTTCGACCCGTAGAGCATCTCCTACCAGCTGAGGAACCCATGCAGCTGGGTCGGACCAGGCTATCCCCCGAGGAACGTGCTAGGCGCAGAACTCTTGGTCTGTGTCTTTACTGTGGGGGCAAAGGTCATTTTCGTGACACTTGCTCTCTTTGTCCAGAAAAACGTTCGGGTCCACTTCATCTGGAAAGTGGAGTATTGGACCCAGAAATATCACCTTCCCCTTCTCGTCTTCTGCTTTCTGTGTTCCTTCATGTTGGTGCTTCTTCTCATTCGGTCTCAGCATATCTGGATTCCGGAGCCGCTGGTAATTTCATGGACTGGGACATCGCATCGTCCATGAGACTTACTCTTTTGCCCCTCACCACGCCATTGGTGGTCTTGGCGATTGATGGTACTGTTCTCCCAGGGGGACCTATCCGCTTCCGGACCCTCCCTGTTAAGATGTCGGTAGGGACACTCCACCAGGAGTGGATATCCTTCCTTATCTTACCCAAGGCCTCAACGCCTATAATTTTGGGTCTCCCATGGTTACAGCTCCATTCTCCTCATGTGGACTGGACTACTGGACAGATCCTGGCTTGGGGTCCTTCCTGTTCCTCGTCCTGCCTACCCAAGGTTGCCCCCTGTGAATCTGAGCCGGTCATTCATTCCAGGTTGCATAACCATTTACATTTCTCTGTCCCTAACCACCCTTGGACGCACAGCCAGGCTAGCTTGTCTACAAGTCCTGCAGTCGCTACGTCTTGCGATGCGATTCAGGTAGTCGCTACACCTGACTCAGCTATTCACTCTGCCTCTGTACTAGTTATGCCAGTCCAGCCCATGCCCAGTGAGCCTCCTACTTTTTCTTTTTTGGGACATTCTGCTTGTCCTTCAGCTATTCAGCTTGACTCCGGCGACATGTCACCTTCTAACCAACCTGACTTCAGGGTTCCACTGACATCTGCCCAGTCTGATGGTCCTGTGCAAGATGACCAGTTCCCCTTTAAGGGTCTAGGGGACCCTCCTCAGATTCCTGTTGATCCTCTCATGCCCTTGCTTATTCCTAGAGAGCCTTTGGTCCTCAATAGATCTTCTTGTCATCTCCCTACCTCGTTTTCGGTCTCTGAGGATAATCTTAAGTACGAGGTTAGACAAGTTCTGGATTCTCGGCTCTGCAGAGGCATTCTTCAGTACCTTGTGCATTGGAGAGGTTTTGGTCCTGAGGAAGCGTCTTGGATCGCTGCATCTGATGTCGCTGCACCTCATCTGTTGAGAAGGTTTCATCAGAGATTTCCCTTTAAGCCTGGGTCCAGGCGGGGGAGGGCCCATAAGAGGGAGGGTACTGTCATGGATATGCAGTAGTGTTTGTCTGTCAGCTTACCTTCCTTCCCATGTGTTCATCTTAGAGGCCTGAGCCCTTTCACCTGGCTTCCTTTATAATCTCCTCCCAGCCTGACTCCACCCCAGGCCCTATCACTGAACACTATATTAACCTGTGCACTGCAAGCCTGCTTTGCTGATCAACGTGTTTGTTAGGCATTGTGTGTTTGGGTTCCTGCCTGCCGTGTGCTACGTCTGTCTCTCTGTTACGTTATTGGCTTGTCCCCGACCTTCCCTGTCTGCTCGTGACCCTTGGCCTTCGGCTCGTTCTTCGTTATCCTTGTCTGCTTGTGGCCCCTGACCTTCAGCTTGTTATTCGGTTCTCTCTTATCGTGTGCTGCTGCTTCCCCTCTTTTCCCCTTATCCTACGGGGCGTGAGCTAGGAAACTCCAGGGGCCGCGACCTGGTCCCAGCCTGCAGCTAACATCCTCACCACTAGAGGCCCTGGAGAAGACCAGCTGGGTCTTAGACACCGCGCCCTGGGGAATCTTGGCTCTAGCTTCCGTTTGGATCCCGGTTGTGCTCCTCTGGTCCCGCTTTCCACAACCACCCAGTTTCCTATCCGCAGAAGCCAGCCATAGGGTTCACTACCTCGCGGTGCACTCCTGTCCCCCTACGGTGTGCATCTGTCACCTGGCCACAGGTGACCCTGACACATATATATATGTGACCAACAGGGTTTCCAGGATAGACTATTCGATACTGGGATAGAAACCGAATCAAAAATACACACTGTTTCATATAAATCGAACGTGGTAACATACATCCCATATATCTCAAAGGTTTGTGTATATGAATGGTGAATATATTTGTTCCTCCATATTGGGATTAGACCAATTGTGGCCAAAATGTATCGTTTTTTAAATTACCATAAATAATAGTCCCTTGGTTAGTTTTCCAAGGGATTATATTACAGGGACATAATACTGTTATTAATAAGTCTAATTCATTACACAACTCAAAGGATAGTACCCGTAGCTAAATGATTTAAAGAAAAAAGGATAATAGAAATTATTATTTATAGATAGTTTTGTATTTACTATATCTTGGAATGATCATAGAGTAGATCTGTCTAATCTTCCTAGGGATCCGAAGGATGATTTTTGGGCCACTTATTCTAATTAAATCCTTTTACTGGTTGGGTCATTATAACAGCGATATAGCAGAACAGGTTAACAAGAGCTTAACCAGTTGTGACCCGGTGTGTTTAGCTGCTATTTATCATAGGTCTTACCTACCTCCCCCCTTTTTTTCTTATAAGCCCTTTCTTATGGGATTAAACTTCCCTTCTAAGTACAAGCTCCCCCCAAACCGCCAAACACTAATATTTCACCCTGACACCTATTTTTTAATTTAGAGAGAGGGGATTCTGTGCTGCACTTTAGGATTATATAGGTGGATATTTAGAACTGTGTCTATACTGATTACTCTTTCTAGTGTACAAAACAGTGGTTATTAGACATGTGCATTCGTTTTCGTCCGAATGCATTTTCGTCCGAATTTCAGGTATTTTCGTTATCGTTTTAACAAATGAAAATGAAAATGCAGAATCCGAAAACCGAAAGATCTGACATAAACAAATGCTTTCTTTTCGTTTTCGTTGCAACAACAGTTCGACATAGATAGGAGATTCGACATGAGGCTGACAATAACAATCTGTGTCCATCGAACCTGCGGTCGAATGTGCCTAACCTTAACTCTATTAGTCCAAGATTATTCTACATAGAGAGAAAAGATTTGACATTATAGAGAGAAAAGATTCGACATTATAGAGAGAAAAGATTCGACATAGAGAGAAAAGATCGCTGCTGGAATTGGGTGGGGGAAGTAAAATAAAAATGATGATGATGAATGTTATTGGCTGATTGTAACCAAAGAGGAGGAGCAGTAAAATAGCTAGAACTAACTTGACAGAAGATTCGACAAAGCATCAAAAAACATACAAATGTCGAATCTGTCATTGAAGGCTTATGGTGTCTGTTGAAAGTTCTAAGAAGATTCGACAGAGCAGATAAACTGTATGACGCTGCAATCGTACATTTCCAGTCAAATACTCTGCCCATAGGCTATAGAAAAATTCTAATGTTGGTTGACTAGTAATAATAATTAATAAATATAATTATTACTAGTCATACAACATTATAATTCTACTATAGCTAGCTTGTAGGTGGAACATTCGACCGGAAATGTACGATTGCGGCGTCGTAAGGTTTCGCTGCTCCGTCGAATCTTCTTTGAACATTCGACAGACACCAAAAGCCTTCAATGACAGATTCAACCTTAATTAATTCAGATTTTCGGACTAATGCAATTTCTAACGAAAAACGAAATAAATAAAAACAAATTTCGGGAGTAAATAAATCAAATATTTGAATCGCAAGTGGGATATTTCATCCTTGCAGTCACACATAGAACACAAGATCATTCCAAGGGGTCTCAGAGAACGAATTATCCCGGCTGGCCACCTACATACTCCACGTTTTCTTGAGCAGTGGAAAAAGTGCTGTTTAAATCGTGGACTGGAGACTCTGCAGATGATAGTAGATGAGGAACTTTTACAGTTGAAAGAAATAAAATTAGAAATAGAGGAAAGTGTACGCCTGCTAGAACCATTTAAAACTGATCCTGTTTTTGAGAAAAGTAACGATCTCCTTAAAAAAGTAATTGAACGACTACAGAAGACCTTAAAAACTACAAAGCAGGAAAGGTTCAGGCAGAATCTAGCAGACTGGGAGAGAGACGACTTATTTGACCGTACTGTACAAAGAGGATGAAGTAAATCACGTATGGGACGAAGGTCAAAATCAAGGACCAATCCTCCTACACATACCTCTTCCGACAGTGAGTCAGATCTATCAGCCAATCCAGGGATTTTTTTAGATCCAAAGGAAGGGACAGGGGAAGGACAAGGCCCGGGGAGAAAAGAGGAAAAACAAGGCGCCCCAAAGGGGGAAACACAGTGTACAGATCTACGACCCCAGACAGGGAACTTCACAGGACGAGGACCAAACAGACGAGAGCTGAGACCCAGATCCTACCGGAAATGACTAAAATGGTTGGCCCCCTAGATAATATTGGAGAACCCAGTTTATCTCATGATATGCAAGTAGTAAACCTGACTGAATTTCCACTGAATATACATCACCTATCACTATTACAAAAGGAACTATCATTTTCACCCAAAGCAACTATGAATGAATTTGAGGTTTTCAAAGATATTAGCCTCTTTTTAAGGAAAATTGTCTTTAAAAGCTGGCATAACCAGCGCTATAAAAATACTGAAATGGCTGATATAGAAAAGGAGGAAAATGAAGCACTAGATAATTTAGTTTCCCTCCTGGATTAAAATGAAGATATAGACCCCAATAGAGATCAGGGAAATGAACCCCCCTCCCCCCCCCACCGAGTGTCCAGGCCAATCAAACCTCCAAATAAGATCACAAAAATGCCACCACTGTATAAACACAGATGGATTCATCTGTTTTTAGAACAAGTACGCAAAGACCTATCAAAGGTTGATTGGAATTGGAGGGGCCTGGACAACCTTTCTAAAGAAGAGAGACAGGCATTGAGACAGCTGGAGGAAGCTAAGGATATAGTCATAAAAAACAGTGACAAAGGGGGTAATACTGTTTTACTTCCCCAGGAGATGTACGAAAAAGAGACCTTACGCCTTCTTGGTGACAGACATACCTATAAGAAATTGGATCAAAATCCCTTCTTGGGAATCACAAAGGAACTTAATTTTAAACTGAGTTTTGCACTTGAGGAAAAACTTGTCACCAAGAGGGAGTATGATTATCTCAAGATTGTGGAATTCAATATACCTACATTCTACACTATACCTAAGCTCCACAAGTCTGCCACTAACCCTCCTGGCAGACCCATTGTGTCTGCCATTAAAGGACCTTTAAAACGAATAGGCAAAATTGTGGATGTTCTTATCAAAGAACTGGTATTTGACCTCCCCTCCTTTATACAAGACACCAGAGATGTCCTGGAGCATCTGGAGGATGTCCAATTGCCCCCTGGGGCCCTACTTGTGGGGATAGACGTCGAGTCATTGTACACGTCGATTCCCCACGAGTGGGGCCTCAGGGCTGTGGGGCACTTCCTAGGCCAGAATTTTCCCCTCCTATCGGCTCAAAATGAATTTCTAGTTGACACACTTGGATTCATGTTGAACAACAACTGCTTTCAATTCCTGAGTCAGAACTACAGACAGATTAGAGGCACCTCCATGGGTGCACCATGGGCACCAGCGTATGCCTGCCTCCACCTGGGGCTGTGGGAGGAGGACCTGGTATATACACCCCCACTATACCTCGGCTACTGTCATCTATGGCTAAGATTCATAGATGACGTGATAGTAATCTGGGGGGGATCTCCATTGGAACTCATTGAGTTCATGGAAGAACTAAATTCCAATAATAGAAACTTAAAACTGACCTACACTTGGAATAAACAAACTCTATCCTTTCTTGACTTAACAATATCAGTTATTGATGACAAAATATCTACAAAAACCTTCAGGAAGGAGACGGCAGCCAATAGCCTACTTCTTGCAGGTAGTCATCACCCCAGGTCTTTAATCCAGGGAATCCCCGTAGGACAGTTTCTACGGATTAAGAGAAACTGTTCTCGGGAAGAAGACTTCCAAACAGAGGCAGAGCAACTCTACAGCAGATTCCGAGATAGGGGCTATTCACATGGCTGCCTAAGGAAAGCCAAAAAAAGAGCCATTCAAACAAAAAGAAGGGATCTTCTCACCATAAAAATGAGACCTAATAGAAGGGAAAATCTATCTAAGGCACCTATTAGAATTATCACCAAATACGGGGTACAATGGAACCAGGTTAGAAACATCTTAAGCCATCACTGGCATATCCTGTCTGAAGCACCTATACTAGGTGATATAGTAGGTAAGCGTCCACTTCTCACAGCAAGAAGGAACCTGAAGGACAGTCTGGTCCAATCAGAATACACGAGATCTGCAAAACCAAACTGGTTAACTGATCTGCCTCCTATCAAGGGGATGTTCCCCTGTGGCAGATGTACAATGTGCAAATTTGTTGATAGGACGGATGTGTTCACTAACTCTGAAGGTACCAAAAATTTCAAAATAACTAGTTTCATAAACTGTACAACCACCTGTGTTATTTACACACTATCTTGCCCATGTGGGAAAATTTATGTGGGCAAAACAAAAAGACAGTTAAAATTAAGAATTAGCAAACACATCCAGACCATCATCAAGAAAGATGATGAAAAACCCATCTCCGTGCATTTTTGGAGGTACCATCAGGGGAAACCTGATGGTTTGACTTTTAAGGGGATCTACCGCCTTAACCTACCACCCCGGAGAGGCGACTTTGACCGAATTCTATATCAAAAGGAAAAAATTTGGATTTTCATTTTGAATAGTATGCAGCCAACAGGACTCAACAATGAGTGTAACTTATCTGTATTTTTGGAATCCTAGATAGTGATGGCCTGATATCTACATCTGGGTTCCTAATTGGGATATAATACCAAATAACCTATAAACAATAATCCATAAACCTCTTTAAAACAACTCCTTACATTCAAACTTTCATTAAAACCTTACTCCTAACGTATACCTGGCTAGATCCACAAGTGGAAACATATCCCTTCCAACTTGTTACTGTGACTCTAATATACAGAAAAATAAGGGTAATTCTATCTTCTAAGACCTATGATAAATAGCAGCTAAACACACCGGGTCACAACTGGTTAAGCTCTTGTTAACCTGTTCTGCTATATCGCTGTTATAATGACCCAACCAGTAAAAGGATTTAATTAAAATAAGTGGCCCAAAAATCATCCTTCGGATCCCTAGGAGGATTAGACAGATCTACTCTATGATCATTCCAAGATATAGTAAATACAAAACTATCTATATATAATAATTTCTATTATCCTTTTTTCTTTAAATCATTTAGCTACGGGTACTATCCTTTGAGTTGTGTAATGAATTAGACTTATTAATAACAGTATTATGTCCCTGTGATATAATCCCTTGGAAAACTAACCAAGGCACTAATATTTATGGTAATTTAAAAACCAATACATTTTGGCCACAATTGGCCTAATCCCAATATGGAGGAACAAATATATTCACCATTCATATACACAAACCTTTGAGATATATGGGATGTATGTTACCACCTTCGATTTATATGAAACAGTGTGTATTTTTGATTCAGTTTCTATCCCAGTATCGGATAGTCTATCCTGGAAACCCTGTTGGTCACATATATATATGCATATGCAAGAATTGTCTGGTTGATCAGGCGTTATAATAACTAACAAAATTCCCTTTATGAAACAGGGAAACCAATACGGCCCATCACCAGCGGTTCATGTATATGCATATTTATATATAAAAGAGAGACATGACCAACTGCAACATACATCCCATTACAGCAATTTAGCAAATAAATATATTAGGCAGATCTGGCCAAAATGCTACTACTAAATGTATTTTTGCTACAGTGATCTAAATAGTCAAAGGAGGTCTATACAGTGATATACTGAGAACCAGATTCCCATGGGGAGTTGATAAATAAATATGCCCTTAAACAATACTTATTGGAGCATTCACAGTACATAGTGAAATACCTTTGTTGTCTAGTTATATTTCTTTTCTCTCTCTGCTTTCATCTCTCCTCTGCAATGTGTATTGAAATAGACCAACCAAGGACACTACTGTCTATTATATGGTATCAGTATATATGAAATTTTCCCAAAACACGATTCATAGCAACATAATGAATAACTAAAGGAGCTTGGTAGGAAGCGATATATATATTTTGTCTACTTTGAGGAACTGATCTTTTGAAAATACATTTAAAATTTAGCTAGCAAGTCCTATATGTAAGCAAAAAGTTCCTAGGACATATCTGAATGTTGAAAGAAAATATACTAGCCTCCAGTGACAATATATGTATGATCAATTTAGATCGTAATGTGTATGGCAGCGCTAGAACCAACTACATCGGGTAGCAACCCATTTGAGGAATTGATATATCTGCTACTACCTTTGTTGTTTATAAATAATGTTTTGAGATCATATACAATAAACCCTTTTCTAAACCTTTATGGTACAAATCCACAACAATTTTTTAATGATACTTTTGAATAAATCTAGTTTAGCAGCAGCACAGATCCCCCCACTCATTATGTCTGTATAAATGACACTGAGTGAAAGACTTGAATGATGGTGTGAATGGTCTAATTAATCCTCAGGTGATAACAATTGGACTGGAAAGTAAAAAAGAGAGGGCGCACCGACCTAGTGCATTACTGTCCAGTTACTATTACTTTTTGGCTCTGAAGAAAGGGGCTCGCCCCCGCAACGCGTCAGCCGTAGCTGTAAATATTTGTCACCGTGACTCTTTGGTCATCTGCTCATTTGGTTCCAGGAAGAGGCTACCTCCTTGGATGGAAAGTTATGTGCCTATTATTTGCCTTTTTTTGTGAGTATCCATGATCTTTTAACTTACTTTTAATAAACCAGCCATTGGTAATGCACTAGGTCGGTGCGCCCTCCCTTTTTTCTTATTTACTTTCCAGTCCTAAGAATACCAAATATTCTGAGGAGGGCAGCAAGATCTCTGGGCATTTCCTTTTAACGGAACACTCTGGTTGTGTCACCAAGAGACCAAACTTCTGAGCGCAGGAGACTGTTTTTCTTGTTTCCGATAACAATTGGACACCTGATTAGAGAAGTATATCCAGACCCACACTTGAACAACACGCATGCTCTGATGAAGGTTCTGTAGAACCAAAACATGTAAGCTACGTGCAGTCATACTGGCTGTATTAGGAACATGGATGTGCGATCCATGGAGCCCACTACCTGATCGCCTCTAGAAACTCTTCATCCTACCCTCTTTTCACCTCCGAGGAATGGCCTACATCCACTCATAAACCGACGGAGAGAGTGCTGGAAAATCAGCGCTGAATGTGTGCAACCCGCGCTGCATGACCTACTGGAACCTATTTATTCACAATTCCAAAGAGACTGAATGAATATCGCTACTAGGAAATACCTGGAAGACAGCGGCTATACGAATAAGGAAAAATCCACCTGTGGAATACTTCTAACGGTGAGATCCAACCAACTTATTCATGTTTATATATGCCATGTCAGTAAATCAGCGATTATAAATACCAGATCTCTTATATGGCCACACAAGCCAATGAATATGTGAATACTATCCACTATACAGACATTCAATAACGCGGGCTCCCATCCAGTTAAGCCTAATTACAGCATTGACTTTCTGTTTCTCCATTGAGTCTTCAAAAACGACTGAAATATACTTTTTGAAATCATTTCCATTCCAAGCTAGACTGTTTGTCTGAACTGGGTGAGGTCCCCTTTCAGACATCCAAAAAATCCGGATTAATTTAGGTGAATTGGTGGATGAGTTGGTTAAAAGGCTGATGATTGTGGTGTGTATGGCGGGTCGGGTGGCCACCCATGTTCACAGGTTTTTAGACTAGTCTAATTTTAAATTTATAGGTGAAGGGAGTTTATATCAAGTGTTTGTTAAACTATTATATTATATTGCGGTTTATATAATAAAGAAAATATATATTTTTTCACAATTCCTCACTGAAGAATTTATTTTGGAAGGAACTTTTTCCTACCTCCTCTTTTTTTCATATGCTAAAATAATTCAGAGGAAAATACAGGATAATAACCCCTAGACCATTAACCTCCCTAGCGGTAATCCCGAGCGTGACTCGGGGTTGTTTTTTTATGCTAGGATCGGTAACCCCGAGTCACGCTCGGGGTAGACATTGCAGAGCCCGCAGCGGAGTTTCCTTACCTTCTCCTGGCGATCCAGCGATGATGTCCTCTGCTGTGATCGCCAGCGAGATCTCCGGCGAGTGTCGGCACTTTCGACCCCATCTGACTTCCTAGTTCCGTTCCCTGCGAGCCGCAGCAGCGCATGGGAGCGGAACTGGGCGGCAAATTCAAAAAGGTAAACACATAGTATACATACAGTATACTGTAATCTTACTGATTACAGTACTGTATGTAATAATTACACACCCCCTTTGTCCCTAGTGGTCTGTCCAGTGCCCTGCATGCACTTTTATATAATAAAAACTGTTCTTTCTGCCTGGAAACTGGAGATTGTCCATAGCAACCAAAAAGTGTCCCTTTATGTCAAAAGTGGTTTTAGATCAGCTAGAAAACAGCGATAATAAAATAGAATCACTCGCAGAATTGAGCGATAGCGATTTGTGGGGAAATTCGTCATCAAACACTAAATCTAATGACAGCGACAAATTTCAGTGTTTTTGATTTGATTACATTATTGAATAATTTTTATTATAATTAGATTACTATTTTTTATAATTATTTATAGTTATTTATTATATTATAATTCATAATTTTGTGTTTCAAACTTTATCATACCCGGGATGTCTACTAGACTCTGGTATGCTCAGGTTTAAGTAAGTAATTACTAAGAATTGCAGGCCTATAATACATAACACCATATTTCCATGCAAAATAATTGTACCGCTTTTGGTACATAATTCCAGAAAGAATCATACCGCCAGGGAGGTTAATATCATCACTCATATCGGCTGAGAGCCTCCAAGAGGGATATAACTGGTGATTTAAGAGGTTTTTCTAAATAATATTCCTGTGTGATTACAGGGGATGAGCTTTCCCTTTTTTTGTGTACCTACCTCCCCCCTTTTTTTTCTTATATTATTTCAAGATAAAACCTGCCTCATCTCTTTCTCATACCTTGCAGTCTTATCAGGCTGCCTACATACTGTCCGGTCACTGTACAATATGTGTGGCTATTTTCGCTCAAATAATACAATCTCATCTCTAATTCAAAATAAAACCTGCCCTGTCTCTCCCCCTTATATTGCTGCCTAACCAAGCTGCTTACAGTACATAATGTCCAGTCATAGTGAATTAATTTTGGCTATTGTCTCTCAGATAATACATTCTAATCTTTATTTATATATGAGAGTAATAGTGAAGCACTCATTAATATCAAATAGCACTTATTAACTCAAAATGTGAACATTATCATCAAATCACACAGTAGAATATATAATAATATATGCAATAATCAGATCTGAACTGTGAAAGGTAGTCCTATAAACAATCCAGTTTTAACTTAATGTCCGTAAACGTGAACGACAGTCCCATACATAGTCCAATTTTTAGTAGGTGTCCATAAACAAACACCAAGATTCATGTGCCATAAAGCACAATTTATGAAAAAATCCTGTCTGAAATCTTCCACCATAAAACGCCACCAAAGTGTCACCCACATGCCCAATCGGGTGTCTCCTCACCTTAATTGCTCAAGGTGGTCAACAGAGCTTTTGTTACACAAACAGGTCAGCAGCACCCCGGTCAAATCTCAACACTCAGCAGCTCTTGCATAGGTGGCTCAAAGAAATATGTGCAAATAAGATCCAATAGAATAATATTGCCAGTAATATTTATTCAAAGGTTAAAAAAAAGAATAGCACTCACAATTCGTAGAGATACAAACAAGTGACAGATCACAGCATGCATATACACAATATAAATGGGTGGACTCAGCAAGATGGCGCCTGGCTCCTCCCAGTGAAATGATGTCATACAGGTCCTGCCAACCTGTAATATATATACTTATACGTGTGTAATGGTAGCTGCTCTTTGTGGTATAGAATTTTTTTTATATATATTTTTTTGCATATATATATATATATATATATATATATATATATATATTCACTACTTTATTCAAATTTTTATTGCACAATAAAACCTGCCTTATATCTTTGTATTTGCTGCCTATTCAACTGTCGGTACCTAATATCTACTATATACCTGAAGTCTATATTTATGTTTTTGGGAATAATTAGAGATATGGGTATAGAAGGGAGTTTGGGGAATGTAAGTTTGTGGTTTTGATGTTTTGTTGTGCACTCAGTTTTGCCATTTTAACCACTTCAGCCCCGGAAGGACTTACCTCCTTCCTGACCAGAGCACTTTTTGCGATACTGCACTGCGTCGCTTCAACTGACAATTGCGGTCGTGCGACGCTGCACCCAAACAAAATTGACGTCCTTTTTTTCCCACAAATAGAGCTTTCTTTTGGTGGTATTTGATCACCTCTGCGGTTTTTATTTTTTGCGCTATAAACAAAAAAAAGAGCGACAATTTGGAAAAAAAAGCAATATTTTTTACTTTTTGCTATAATAAATACCCCCCAAAAATATATAAAAAAACCAATTTTTTTTCCTCAGTTTAGGCCGATATGTATTCTTCTACATATTTTTGGTAAAAAAATCGCAATAAGCGTATATTGATTGGTTTGCACAAAAGTTATAGCGTCTACAAAATAGGGGATACATTTATGGCATTTTTATTATAATTTTTTTTATTAGTAATGGCAGCGATCTGCGATTTTTATCATGACTGCGACATTGCGGCAGACACATCGGACACTTTTGACACTATTTTGGGACCATTGCCATTTATACAGCGATCCGTGCTATAAAAATGCACTGATTACTGTGTAAATGACACGGTCACGCAATATGCGGCGGGGTGCGCGCACGCCCACTAGCCCGCAAATTAAAGGGGACGTACAGGCCCATTTATCCACTGCTGCCATTCTGCCGACGTATATCGGCGTGCAGCGGTCGACAAGTGGTCAATAAACGTTTATTTTGGTGCAGTGTGGCACGCAAAAAAAAAAAGGTCACAAAAAAACAGGCAATTTGTACAAGTTGAGGGCTTTAAATTAATTTTTTAAGAGTAAACTTTCCTATAGCTTTTAGATCTGCTGTGGCTGCTGCTTTCAATGGCCAATTCAAGCCTACTACCAATTGATATGAATTAAGGTGTTGCTGCCAAAACTACCCAAAAACATTTTTTCAAGTTAATAATAGTCCAATTGGGGTGCTGCTGCTCTATGTAAGTCAAGCTAAAAGTAAAAAACACTTGATGATGCCACTTTACAGACACTGTCCATGCTCCATAACACCACATACAGTTTAAAGTCAACTCCCTGCATGGAATTTACCAAACAGTTGGGTATTCTATTGTGTACGCTTAAATTCATTAAAGTGTATTTTTTCCTGAAAATTTTAATTTGATAAACCACTGCAGAAATATCGTGTGATACCACCAATTTTTTCTCTAGGGCCTTTGCTTTCAAAAAATATCTTATGTTTGGGGGTTCTAAGTAATTATCTTGAAAATATGCAGATTTTTCCATTTATGTAAGAAGTCTCAGAATTGGCAAGGATAGCAAGTGGTTAAATACCATTTTCGGTTTGTGTTGCTCAGATACAGTTCTACAATCAAAAACCATTATGCGTTCATTGATATATTACTCTTTATTAGAATGGACTTTTTAATTTCATTGGATCTAACTTGTATGCACTTTAGATATGCAGTAAGCATTGTTTTGGGCAGTTTTTAGCGCTGCTCAGTTTTGCATTCATGAAAAAACCTTACATGTCCAATTAGCTCTCGATCTCTGAATCCTGATTGGATCAACACTCTAAAGTGCAAATTCTTATAAATACAGTATGAGTAGCCATTTACTTTTTTTGCATTTAGAAATGCCAAAAACACACCAAGACTACTAAACATTTTCACAGCTCTCACAGAAAATAATACATTTTGCAAGCACAGGTTAAATCTTTTCACCAGTGACAAAGAGTTTCCTCTAGTCCAGGGGTCTCCAAACTTTCTAAACAAAGGGCCAGTTTACTGTCCTTCAGACTTTAGGAGGGCCGGACTAGGGCCATTGGGAGTAGAAAATGTCAAGAGGGGGTAAACAATACCATTCCTTTGGTGTCAGTGGGAGGACTAGTGCCCCATTGTTGGTGTCAATAGAAGGAATTGTACCCTTTTTATAGTGTAAGTTGGATGAATAGTGCCCCATTGGTGGTTTCAGCAATAAAAATGATTCGCCATTGTTGGTGTCAATGGATGGAATAGTGCCCCGAGGGCCGGATAAAGGCAAGCAAAGGGCCGCATCCAGCCCCAGGGCCGCAGTTTGGAGACCCCTGCTCTAGTCTTTGCTGTAAACTTCAAGTATTTATATAGAATGAACCTAAGTGATCATATTCCCAATGAATTACCTGTTCTTAACCACTTGAAGTCCAGGCCGTTTTCTGACACTTGTTGCTTACAAGTTAAAATCAGTACTTTTTGCTAGAAAATTACTTAGAACCCCCAAACATTATATATAATTTTGTAGCAGAGATCCTAGAGAATAAAATGGCGGTTGTTGCAATATTTTATGTCACACTGTATTTGCGCAGCGGCTTTCAAGCACAATTTTTTGGGAAAAAATACACATAAATTAATTAAAAAAAACGAAACAGTAAAGTTAGCCCAATTTATTTTGTATAATGTGAAAGATGATGTTATGCCGAGTAAATAGATAACTAACATGTCATGTTTAAAATTGCGCACATTAGTGAAAACTTCAGTACTTAAAAATCTCCATAGTCAACGCTTTAAAAAAAAATTAACGGTTACCCGTTTAGAGTTACAGAGGAAGGCATGGTGCTATAATTATTCCCTGTGGCAGTAATAGTCACGTGTCAGGTATTTTTCTGGAGGGATCTGGGGTCTATAAGACACCAAATACCTCCTTTGCACTTAAATGCATTCAAAATTCTATACTATTTTAGATGCCTTCCTATCCCAATACCTGCTAAATTCTTCAAGCAATTAAATACTAAACTTAAACAATTTATCTGGAGCAAAAAGAAACCAAGGGTTGCATTGTCAATTGTAACCACCATTAAAGCTCATGGAGGAATGAATTTACCAGATATCAGGAATTACTATTACGCAGCCATTTTAGATTAGATGAAGTATTGGTTCTCCCCCCAGAAAGACAAGTTATGGTTGAACATAGAACAAGAATCCACTAAGAACTCTGACCTATACGCTCTAGCATTATCTAATGCTGTACTTCCCAAAGTAGTTAATCCCAATCTACTAAGTATCAAGGCCACATTATTTGCTTGGAAACACATACTATCTAAATCTAGACATTTAAGAAAAAAATCAAAATTCTGTCTTCCTACAGAAGTTTTTAATTATTGTAGAATTTGGCTATCAGTAGATAATTGGATCAAACAGGGGTACCAACTTTACGTTAATCTACCCTTGAACTTTAAAAATGTCATTTTTAGTAAGCTGGGAAGGTGTAAGCGGTTGAAGGACTTCAACCCAGAAAATAAGATAAAAATACCATCGATAATTTGGGAATACCTAACCCAACAAAAGGACTGTATTAAGAAAGGCATTTCCTCCTTTTATGACATACTTTCATCCAAGCCAGACAACAAAAACGCTCATATGGTGAAATGGGAGAAAGACTTAAGCCCTGTACACATGATCGGATATCCTATGGATTCTAATCCGATAGATTTTTCCATCGGAAATCCGAAACTGTCTAACATCAATCTTGCCCACACACCATCAGTCAAAAAACCGACCGCACCAAAACGACGTGACGTACACCACGTACGACGGCACTATAAAGGGGAAGTTCAAATCTAATGGCGCCACGCTTTGGGCTGCTTTTGCTGATTTCGTGTTACCGCGTGTTAGTAAAAGTTTGGTGAGAGCTGATTCACGCTTTTCAGTCTCCGTGCTTTTCAGATCGTTTTCGGGTGTTCAGTTTGTGCTTGTGGGTTCGTATTTGTCATTCAGTGCGTGCAGTCAGGTTGGTTACTGTTTTGCAGTGCCTTCTTGGCCGTTCGTTACTGTTTTTCAGGTCGTTCTTCTCAGGTCTTGCTGTTCCTCGTTGCATTCTGTTTGAGTTCGTTCTGACCAGCCGACCAGTTTAAAGCCATGTTTGAAGTACGTTCTCGTCGTAGAGCTCGTGCTGGCTATGGACTTGGTGTTGCGGTTAACAACACTGTAACCCGAGTTCAGTCCATGAACAGGGTGAGGAGGAGTTCATGGACCAAGAATTGGTTGCTCCAGCCGGACCAATTCTCTCATATGCCTCTGCTGCGGGAAATCCACAAGAATAATCCTGATGATTTCAGGAATTATCTCCAGATGACGGACCTCGTTTTTCACCGTCTGTTGGATTTGCTGTCCCCCTATATCACGAGGCAGGACACTGTGATGCGCCAGGCGATCACTGCTGAGCAGAGGCTTATTGCCACGTTGAGATACCTGGCGACTGGGAGAAGCTTGCAGGACCTCAAGTTCTCAACAGGCATCTCCCCCCAGGCTCTTGGGATCATTATCCCTGAAACGTGTTCTGCCATCAAGTCATGCAGAAGGACTATATTAAGGTCATTTTTATCCTTTAACATCACATTATATGTTTTGATTGTTTGCTAAAGTATTGTATTTCTTTCATCCTTCCCAAATTGCCATGATTGTAAGATTCTGGGAATGTCCCCTTTCTCACCGTGCATGTTTTTTCTTTTATATTTTTAGTTTTTTGGCCTACATGCCTATTTCCCTTTACTAAACTCTCCTGCATGCTATCCATATACACCTAGCCTAGTCTGTTCCTTAATGATGTTTTTGTCTGCGCCATTGTAGTTTTGAACCCCCCCCCCTAAAATGTGTCATAAAGATTTTTGCACATTCAAGGTCAGCAGAGTGGTAGAGCCTTTTGTTGCGGGGCACAAAATCTGCTTAAACAACATCCCCCCCCTTATAATTTGTTCCAATGGCCTATCAGTGGGGGTGAGTCATCTGATAAGTGGGCCTTCTATTTTTGTGTTTAAATACTCCTAATAAATGTTATACTAACGTTGGCCAAGAATGTATTTGGGTAATCTGCTTGCAATGTAATGTGCAAAAGTACTAATTTTTTCTTTTTGTTTTGACAGTTCCCTTCATCGCCACAGGAATGGCAGAATGTGGCCTCCCAATTTGCCCAGCGGTGGGACTTCCCCAACTGCGGAGGGGCAATTGATGGGAAGCACGTCCACATAGTGCCGCCACCCCGTTCGGGGTCCTACTATTATAACTATAAAGGTTTTAATAGTATAGTGTTAATGGCGGTGGTGTTGGCACGCTATGAGTTCCTGTATGTGGATGTGGGTAAGAACGGCCGGATGTCCGATGGCGGAGTGTTCGCGCAGACGGAGTACGCTCACCGTCTGCAGTCTGGGGGCCTGGCACTGCCTCCAGATGCAGACAACGTGGATGGACTTCCCTTTGTGTTTATAGCGGATGAAGCCTTTGGACTGGGACCACACCTGATGCGGCCGTTCCCACAGAGGACCCTCACCCCGGAGAGGAGGGTTTTTAATTACCGGCTGGCCAGAGCCCAGAGGGTTGTGGAGAATGCCTTCAGCATAATGGCCAGCCGGTTCCGCCTGTTTCTGACAGCCATACACATGGCGGAATACAAACTCAATCACATCATCTTAACCTGCTGCATATTGCATAATTTTATGAGACAACACTCTCCTTCATATCTATCTACTGTTGGGCCAGAGGCCGGTGTATCAGACATGCACAATCTTACTGGCCTGGACACTGGCCATACTGGCTTGGCCCCCCAAAGCGCCCGTGAAGTACGTGATAAATACGTTGAGTATTTGAAACCTTTTGAAAAAAAAAAGATTCTATTTTTTGTAAAACCTTGTTTTGTCATAATTTTTTTTTTATTATTATATGTCTCTCAGGTTATCATAGTACACATTGTAGTAGTGCCAGGTGTATTTGTCTTTAGTAAATATCCACAATTGTCACACTTAAAAACCTGAACTTTCCCATTTTAGATAACTGCTATTGAGCATAGAAAGAACAAGCCACACATTGTTGAGTGTCCAAAATATTTTTTACTCTGTGCACAACATGTGCGGTAATTTTTTATTCAAAATACAATCTTGACATTTTGGCCTCCAAATTTTGGAGAAATTTTTTATTTATTTTTTGTGTTTGCAGAAACATGCATGGGTCAAAAAAAAAAAAGAAAACAAAAAAAAGGAACTTACAAAGTTCAACCTTAAAAATCTAAACATGAGATGGGGTGATGTCACCCCTGAACCATCCAAAATTAGAAGATGCACACAGTTTTTGATGTGCAAAATGTTTTTTTTCTTCCTGATCCCATGGCGAAAGTCAACATGTGCTATCTGCCATCATGGGGGATCAATGGACGTGTTTTGGGGGTGCAAACCCTTCCTCTCACCTACGTGAGTAGCGAGGAAAGGTTGCACCCCCAAAACAGGGACATAGATATCCTGTGACGGCAGATAGCACATGTTGACATACTGTGTGCATCTTGAAATTTGGGCTTGTGTTCAAACAAATGCAAATTTTTGCTTACATAAGAAAACTAAAAAAGGGGGGGGGGGTGTGGTTCAGACTATTCGCCCCATAATATCAATGATGTTTTTATATTTTTGCCCAATCACATTCATCCTTTTCCTCATTATGTCCATTTCGCTACTACATTCCATTATTTCTTGAATGACGATTTGGGCACTAACACTTGAGAATGGACACACCACCATGTTCATCCCCTAAAAATAAAAAGGTATTAGAAATATACAGGCCTACATCTCTTTTTACCAGAAGCTGTGGTGACAGACACTGACCTGTTGTGGTGATAAGCTCCACCTCTCATTCCTCCACCTCTCCTTCCTCCACCTCTGCTTCCTCCACATGCTGATCTTGGGGTTCTTTTGGATCTTGGGTTTCTTTATGTGGTCTGTGCTTCCTAGGCTCCTCACATTGGTGTCCTCCCAGTCTCCTCTCCCCTATGAGAATGAAACAATCACAAGGTATCCTTTAGCATACAGAGATTTGAGGGCATAATTTTATAACTTTGCCTGGAAGTGGGGTACAATTGTTGGTTTTGCCAGAGTTCCAAGATGAACATATGAGATTTTGGTAATTCAACAAAGCAAGAATACTTTCATTCTTGGTCCTCAGAAATAAAAAGGAGACACCCCAAGGTATCCACTGGAGCACCTGTGTGTGACACCCTAAAAAGGTTGTTCTGGTGGCTGAGTCAAGATGTGTAACCAGCTGCTTGAGTGTCCTCTCCTTTACACAGAATCTAGTTTACCATTTAACATTCTACTTATTATACTTACAACACATCATCTAGACAACAATGTATATATAAACGCTGTTTAACGCCAAATAGGCTTGACCACATGTGGTTTACGTGTATATGTGCAAAACATGTTATTTTTTACATGATCGCTGTTTACTAGTGTAGCGGTACCCTCAGCTTAAGAGTGCTGCTTGTTTGTTTGGGCCCTGTAATGCACTGCTACCAACCCCTGGCAATCGGCTCTGACTTCTCTTTGACACAGTTAGGAAAGGGGAGGATGGTATAATTGTATTATCTCTATACACTATTATACAGTACAACCCCTTTGTATACCAGCACAGTAATTGACACTCACCACCAAATTACTTAACTATAACTCTTTACTGAAGGTAGAAAGATAACAGAGTAATTTGTATACAATATTATATGCAGATCCCTGCAATATAGGTGTGCACATTAGAAGGGTATGACAGTCAATAATGCAATAACACATCAACCCCGCTGCTGCAATCCTCCCTCGTGAGCATAAAATGGCGCCCAGCAATGTCCTATACTACCCAGTCAGGCCTGACTATAACTTAGGGTATAGTTTGCTGGAGAATCTTCGCCAGCAACTGTCGGTGGTGCACATGGAGAAACCAATTTGTAATCCAGTAAAAGGGGATAACAGATATTCGCCAACCAGGCAAAGCTGGAGAGACTGACAAACTCAGTTCAGCACAAACAGTCTCTCCAGAGTATAACTGTGTTCAATAATGGGCCTGGGCAAAGTTAATAGGCACAAAGTTATTGATATATGGTTCTGAGCTGGCGCTCTCTCACCCAGACCGGACCGCTACTGTGAGTGGCGTCACAGTGCCCACGATGCATCAAGTCCCCGGTCCTTCAGAAGATGATGGCACCTCAGGTGGATCGGATGCCTCACAGACTCCCCAGCGGAACGGAAGGCTCTCTGGAACAAAAATGCGAGGCCCAAGCTTCAGGCCTAGCGCGCGCAGCAGGTGAATGCAGGGGATCCTCTTGCAAGGAGGGTGGCGTTCCGAGAGAGCGAGTGAGCCCCGCCTCTCACCTTTTAAAGTCCACCCCAGCAGTCCCTGCGTGGGGAATGGCACCCTGGGTGCCGCAAAGCGTGCTGGGAAATGTAGTCTTGCGGGTAAAACGTTACCCCGCTACACTAGGAAACATTACCAAAAATGAGTCCACTCAACTTCACTGGATGGGGACGTTCCCGCCTCCGGGCTTTCCTCGTCGGTACTTAATAATAACACCTGTGTCACCGCCATGTCGTCGTCTCCCACGAACGAATCCTACTAAGGTAAGAAATTAACTTGGGGCATCAGTGGCCTATACTGGTTCATGATTGTAAAGGCCTATATTGGGCTCTGATTAGGACAATTGAAGCTGACCTCCTGTTTTTGTCTTGTGTTTTATCTTGTAGAAAGAACTATGCATAAATTGCGTGAGCCGGACGTGATGTTAATTTTTATCGAAAAGTATAAGGAAATGCGCAAACTCTGGGAGCTAAAAAATAGCTCCTACCATAATAGCCAAGAACGCAAGGCAACAATTGTTAAATTAGCGGAATATATGAAGACCTGGATCCCAGAGGCAGACTATACTATGATGAATAGTAAAATCAACAACATGAGGAATGCGTACAAAAAACGCTATAAAGAAGTGCGTGCTTCTATGAGATCAGGAGCAGCAGCAGACAAAGTAGTTAAGCCCAAGCTGTGGTACTACAAGCATCTGCAATTTCTGGATGACCAGATTGAGGCCAGGGAATCGCTTTCCACCCTTCCCTCAACCCTTCCTTCCACCCTTCCCTCCAGCGTTCCTTCCACCCTTCCCTCCAGCATTCCTTCCACCCTTCCCTCCACCCCTGCAGAGGGGGAGGAGGATCCACCTGAGCTTGAAGAGCCGGATCTGCGCATCTTCAGCCAGGTATATTATTTTCAAAGATATTTATTGTCCTTAATTGATTTTTGAGAACTAGATGTTATTATTCACAAATGACAAAATGTAAATGTTAAAAAAAAAAAAAAAAAAACATTAATGATTGGTACAGTATATAAAAAAGCAGGGGTCACAATGAGAGTCTTTTATGTTTTTTAAGATTCAAATTGCAACAGTCATGAGATGAAAATTGTGTGTGATTGATTCAACAAAAAATAAAACTATGTCCCTTTTTTCTACACAGGATGAGCTCAGCCAGGAGGAAGAGGCTCCGGAATGTGGCAGGCAGGAGGAGGCAGGGGTGAGTGGCAGCCAGGAGGAGGCCGGACCAAGTGGCACTCAACAGGTCCCCAGGCCTAGTGGCAGCACACAGTCCCAAGTGGCTCCCCTCCACTTCAGACCCACAAAAACTCGGCGGATGACAAAGGTGGAGGAGGAGTCACTTCAGATGATAAGGGACGCTGCTGCCATAATGAGGGCCCCCCTCAACCCTGTTGAGGGCTTTGCTACATATCTCTCAAAAAACTTCTGAAACTGGAGGAGAGACAACATGCCCTCTGTGAGCACCTGATGTATACGGCCATTCATATGGCGGGGATGGGGCAGTTGACAGAGGCCACTCATCTCTGCCATCTGCCCCATCCTTCTCCTCCTCCTCCTGCCACATTACCACTGACAGAGCCACAGCCTGGAAGGGTGCGTGGACGGGGCCGTGGAACAAACGCTGGAGGGAAGCGTGGAGGGAACACTGCAGGGAACAGTGGAAGGAAGGCTACCAAGAAGAGCAGAAGGTGATTCCCTGGCTTCAAGCTGCTCTTCCAGAAGTTGCAGTTTGTAGGAGTACCACAGCTTGGGATGATGTATGTCTTCGGCTGCTGCTCCTGATTTCCTCATGTTGTTGATTTTATTGTTCATCATAGTAATGTCTGCCTTTGGGGTCCAAAGTCTTCATAAATTCCACTAATTTAACAATTGTTGCCCTTCCTGTTTATTTATTTTTTGCCAGAATAAATGGATTTTTGATTTCAGAAAAATACTTGCCTATGTTTTTTTATTGGGAGTAGCAATAAGATGTCATAAATACAATGTGTAATTAACAAGGGACACCAACCTCCTTGAGGAACAAATTTTAAAAAATTATGTTGTTGTGAGAACTTGACACCCAAAAAAATTAGCCCACAAGAACCAAAATCGAATAAAAAATATGGTATATCTTGATTCTAAATAACAATTAAAATTAGGGAGATCTGGCTTTAAAAATATATAAAATTATTCTAGAGATGACAAGAAACTATAAAGAAATAAGTTTGTCAGAACTCGGGATAAAGATCTGCAGCAAAAAAAAACTGTTTAAAGACCATTATAAAGAAGAAAACAATGCGCTCCATTAAACGAGGCAAAAATTTGCAGAATGACGAATGTGCTCTCTCCATTAGGAACGCTAGTTTTACCAGAACAAGCGCTCCCGTCTCATAATTCAGTCTGAGCATGCATGGGTTTTTTAACCGATGGACTTGCCCATAGACAATCAGAATTTGCTATCGTTTTTTTTATCCATCGTAAAAATTGAAAACATGTTCTATTTTTTGACACCGATGGAAAAAAGACCGATGGGGCCCATACACGATCGGTTTGTCCGATGAAAAAAATCCATCGGACTGTTTTCATCGGTAAATCCGATCGTGTGTACGCGGCTTTAAACTTATCTTTTTTCTTGGGAACAGTGGAAAAATTAATTCCAAGCAATTAACAAAGCATCATCATGCATCGAACACTGGGATAATGCCCAAAAAATAACTAACAGGTGGTACCTAACCCCTTATAGACTATCCAAAATCTATCCAACCACATTTGTTGGAGCTGTAATAAGCAAACTGGGAATCTACTACACACTCTATGGAGTTGCAAAACTTTGAGAAACTTTTGGAACTCAATCTCATCCTTTATAGCAGACATTACAGGTAATCTCCTCATGCTTACACCTGCTTCGGCCTTATTAGGCATTGATCTTGAGAAATACCCCACCATATATAGAACGATTGTGATCCATATTTTGATAGCCTCAAGACTAACAATTGCTAAACTCTGGAAATCTACAGAAGCACCCAATATATCTACTGTCATAAACAGACTGAATTCCCAAGCACAATTTGAATTAATGCTAGCTTACAAAAAACAATCTATCACCACCTTTAGGAGAAAATGGAAAACTTGGTTAACCCACCCTAGAGCCTCCACTTACCTAAAAGATTGTAAAATTTAAACCCACTTGGGTGTTTGAAAACCCTTGTACATTCAATTAAGCAGTATACCGGTGTAGAGCAATAATTCAGCTACCCTTTCCCTATGTTTATTTTGTATCTTTTTATTTCTCCTTCTGATACTATTTTTCTATTTAAAGTTGGTTTAGGCTGTTCCATTGTTTATCGTGGTGTCCTACCAGTCCTACAGTTTGAACCCATCTGGGGTAGGCTGGGATAGGGCAGCAAGGCCCGAACTAAATCTATACGCTAGGCCTTTACAGTTTTCTGTATTACAATGATATGTTATATGAACAGCAACCTTGTCCCTTGTGTTTTTGTTTTTTGGTTGTATAACCTTATTGGATAAAATAAAAAAATGTAAAGATAATGAATTGAATACTGACATTTTTTTAAATGTGGCACCTTTAAGGCTCCAGTAAACCCGGAAGTGTCATTCGTAATGTTGCTTTAGGGTTTCTAGATCAGAGACCTGATCAAAGCTAGTTACGGGTCTCGCTTGGGCCTCCCGGTGGGACAGGAGAGCCCGGGCAGAGCGGCGGAAGGAGGTGAGGGGGACAAAAGTGGAACTTTAGTCAGAAAATTACATCCTGCTAGATCACTTCAGGCTGGCCACTTTTGAAGGCATTCCCATCTCCAGAATGTAGAGACGAGTCTGTACTTTTCCCTCTTTAATAAAGTCAATGTCCAAACCACTTAAACTCCAACGTTGAGTTTATTTTGTATCTTTGCTTGATAGATTAGAGAGAGTAGATGAGAGATGATAGTTGAACTAGAGCAGATTCAGGCACAGAACTCCCAGATTTATCACCACTCGATCCCGAGTGGGTACAGCTCACCCGGATAGTCCTTCAATGGCCCTAGCAGCCAGTGTGGAGCTCGAACAAGCAATTTAATCCTCCAAGGACAAGTTCAGTCTGTCCTCAAAGAGCAGCAGCACTCCGCAGGGTCAGTTCTGCGGAGCATAGTATCCTTCCCTCCGACAGGTCACCAGGCCTTTCCCGAGACAGCAATCTAGCTATCACTCATCTCCTGTCATGGGACCGATCCTCCCCTGGCTTCCTCTTGGTCGGAGTGGATACCCTCACCCGGGCATTTAGGACTCCAGAATTCTGCCTGTAGACCCAGTTGAAGGTACTGGGCCTACCCGGAACGTTGCAGTCTCGGGCCGAAGGTGCCCAAGACTCCTCAGTACGCACCCCCCTCCTTAGGGGGCACACTCCTCCGGGTACTTCTCCCTGGGTCTCTCCTCCTGAATGAAATGGCGTATGCCTCCTTTATATCCTCTCCCGGCATGCACAGCAGGCAGAACCAGCCCACTGCATGGTAGCCGAGAGAGGACATCCAATAGCGCCAATGCAACCTATGGTTCAACCCTGACCCAACATGGTAGCACCACCTGCAGGCCACAGGGAACTCTACATGGGCACACAGCAACAAAGCAGAGTCCAGCAAAATTAGAAGGCCCGCACCATACTAGTGCTCAGGTCATCCCCCTAAATTTAGACATAGAGACCCCCCTAAATTTGGAGTACCCACTACATATGGAATGTATATTTCTTGCTAAATAATATTTTTTTTATCAATTTGTTATTGGTAGAGTTAAAGTTTAAGGTTAAATTAATTCAGTTCAGATAATATTTCCTCAAAGCTAACGTCCTCCATGCCTCATATTAAGGTACCCAACTTAGCTCTTTTTCCTGCTGGTTTTGAAGTTTATACAGAAACAGAAAAGAAGAAAAGCCTGCGAACTGGAGCAAAGGGGAGGAGTCCAATACGTGTGAAGGACTACACGTGGGACGTTGGCGCAAAAACTTTGCAGTGTGCGATGGATCAGCAACAGGTCGCCATGTTCGGACATACATCGTGGATTCCAGTTCACCCTTCCACCACGACATTGACTGCTGCTGCTCCGGTAACAGATACGGGGATCTGGCTAAAGCCAAGGGGTCGATTCGCCCTGTATTCGTGCATGGACGTTGAGGCCCTGGGTGTGATTTGTCCCGGCTGTTCGGACTGGTGTGCCAACTGAAGCCATTCGGGCGATGTTAGGCCTGTGGGGAGTTCCTGTTCGAAGTGGATCCGGCGGTCGAGAAGCCGAGAACCATCTACCCCGGCCGTGCTACAGGCAACACCACTCAGAGAGGAGGAATCACTGCTGTGACAGCCATCCCTGCGCACACTGCAGCGACCGCGGAGGAGGTCGTAAAAACTCAACGGGAGAAATCCGAGGATGCTGACTCGGTCATCACGATCTCGCAGCGTCCACCACCGAAGAGAAAGACCGGCATGGTAGCCCCGACCAGCGGTTGTGGTGGACCATCTCACCCGCTTACGCCCGGCCCGGATGGATCCGTCGACAAGAGTTCCGGACGTCCCGTTTCAAGTAAAGGCCGAGGTAAGCCAGGCGGAGAGATTTGGTGTGTGGGAAGAGGTGAGAGCTCGGTCTCCACTACAGGGTACCTGCCTGCAGAGGAGTGTGACACCTCTGACCTAGAGTCGCTCTCGGACATGGGAGACAATGTTGCAATAAATGAACTGTTTGAAGAAAAGGGCTGGGACAAAGTACCTCTCGCTTCAGGGATCCACCCATGTCTACAGGGGAAAGTACACCCCGGGTGGAGGCACCAGCGCCTGAAGAGAGGTCCCATCCCCAGCCTGCCTCTACATCTCCGATGCCATCTGTACCGAAGACCAGAGAAAAGAGACTGTTACTGCGGGCACCAATGCCCAGATCAGATGTGATCAAGGTCCCTCGCCACCCGGACTCAATAGTTTTGCCTGGCGAAGGGGACAAAGCTACCATGCCTCCTTTGGCGAGACTACAGCGCCTATTTGGCCAGAAGGTTGCTGCAGAGTACGGATGGGAGTATCCATACTTGTGGAAGGAACTGTTCTATGAGGTGGAAGTGTGCCGGGAGCGCTGGTACAATGACTTTGTGTGGACCCACCTTCAGCTTCCCCACGCCCGCAGGTACCTGGCATGCTCTCCAAAGGCCTCTCAATGTTTTAAAGACTGCAAGGCAGAGTGGATGTTGGGACGGCACATCCATGCAGACAAGGTGTTGATCCGGCGCAAGGAAGGAGAAGATGTGGAGTATCATCTGGAGACCATGGATCAACACTTGAAGCCACTTGTTCTGCCGCATCCCCGTTTTTACCTTTAGGAGAGAAGAGACTCCGTTCTTGCTATGCTGCTGAACTTTCTGGGGCCCGTTGCTTTTGTGCCCAGAGGAATGAAGGACTGTTCCTGTTGTTCTTCACTTTCCTGCAAGAGATCATGGACTCTGGGTAGATAGGGCCAAAGAGAAGAGGAAAGTTCCACGAGTGCAGTTACCGCGGTGCTGTCACCAGGTGGCAGTGTTGCGCAACGTTAAACACTTTTCACGCACTCACTCTTTGGAGAAAAGGGATTTCTTCCAGGAGGAGTTTCTTTTCTCTCACACGAACACATGTGTCAGGGTTATATGTGTTAATCCCTTTTCTTTTCCCTCTGCAGGAGAGCATCCCATCAAGACCACTGAGTATGGGGTGGTTCTTAGTCAGGATGGGTGGGAAAAGTAAAATGTGAATATGTGATTCGAAGTATGGTTTAATGCTGTTGTTTTTATTCTTTCTGTATTCCCTTTTTATTACAGGGCTCAGACACAATGTTTTAGTTGGGTAGTTTTTCTAAAAGTTTTATTTTTGTACAATTGTTAGTCGGTCTCTGGATTGGATTATGTCAGCCGTTGAGGGCATGATTTACTCCAGACACTGGGGACCAGTGTCAAACCACCAGGGGGAGAGTGTAGCGGGTATGTACTTTCCCGGGTGTAAATTTGAACTTGGCAGAGACATTAGTGTGGCAGGCGCAGCACTATGAAGTGCCTTTATGCGCTGTGGCATTAGAAGAATTTTGATTTCTCTGATCTTTTAGTCCAAACAAGACTATCTGTTACTTTATAATTCCTCTAGCGCCGTTCTATGGAAGCAGTAGGTTTAAAGAGCACACCAAACCTTTTAGATAACTTCTTTATTCACTTCAGCTTTTCTTCATATATAACACTGACAATTTAGCAGCAGAAAGTCCATGTACAAACACGTGTTGAATAAAGTATAACAAATGGCGGTTCAACTGTTCAATCTTGTAATTCTACATAAAATGGTAGATATATTTCTCTGCAGTATCTGTACTTTCACTTTAAAATACTTTAGACACTTTATGATCTCTCTGGGACTTGCTCTATATTTCTGTTTGTTTGTTGGTTTGAAATCTGGTTTGAAACCTGGTTTGATACCTGGTTTGGTAACCTGGTTTGCTCTGATGTCTGGTTTGAAACCTGGTTTGATACCTGGTTTGTAACTTGGTTTGCTCTGATGTCTGGTTTGAAATTTGGTTTGGTGGAACTACAAGTGAACACATAACTAGTTTCAGTATACAGTTCTAATCACATTATTAACAATAGGAACATATATAACTGTATTCAATACCTATTTTGGCCACTTGCTTCCATAAACTTGACTCTGGATGGATCTGAACTGTTCATCTCCACACTCTGATGTAAAATGAATTCTAGCAATCTGCTAGGAGATTTCCTAGACAGAACATGAGTGTAATGCTGGCTGTGATTGGCCAAAGACTCTTGCTCAGTGAGATTGGTTGTGATTGGCTAAAACTCCTGATGAGTCACAAAAGCTTAACTCTATGCTTTCTGGTTGCAATTCTGCTGTGTTATTAAGCTTACCTTTCTGTATATAATAAATCTTAAAGGTATATTTTTCTTTTGCTTCTGTGAACACAATATACAACTGTTATATGACATCCATATATAAAGTCACAGTAAATAACTCTGCTGTTATCTCTCACAAATGAGCATATGCACTGTATTAACATTATTAGCAGGTCTAGCTATATATGTGCATGTAAGCCACATTAGCAACCTAGGAAAGGTCTTAGCTGGCCAGCTACACTCCCACCAAATTACCTATAATTCTATGTTCTCTATAGTAGGATTTGAACATGAATTTGGGGAATTTTCCATCAGGTTCTCAACTTCCAAGTGTCTTTATTACTCTCAAGTAGAACAACTAACTTCTGTATAGGACGTTCCAACCTGAGTGGAATAGTGAGACGTTTTCCCTTTTTGTCAAGTTTTGAGTCTCCTATTTGTAACAACACTCTTCTTACTAGTCTGTCTTTATCCTTTTGAACTTCTAGAACGTTGGCCAATTTCCATTGACTTCTAGGTAAATCTTCTTCTTTCACTAATACTATGTCACCAACTTGTACATTTCTTCTGGGTGTTTGCCATTTACTTCTTAACGTAAGATTGGCTAAGTACTCTTTCTTACATCTATTCCAAAACTGTTCTGATAGATATTGGACTCTTCGCCATCTCTTTTTGGCATATAAATCCTCTTTGGTAAACTTGCCAGGTGGTGGTTGTACGTAATTAGACTTAAGGTGAAGTAGATGGTTGGGAGTTAAAGGTTCCAAACTTGTTGCATCATTGATGTTGTCAACTGTAAGTGGACGACTGTTAACAATAGACATTACTTCATAGAATAGGGTCCTAAGTGAAGCATCATCTATTCTTCCGGAGCTCTTTCTCAACACTGAACTTAACACATTTTTTACAGTTCTGATTTGTCTTCCCCAAACTCCTCCTGTGTGGCTTGCATGTGGAGCATTCATATGAAAATCACATTGATTCTTTGACAAATACTGAGTTACTTTTTCTTTATCGATCTCTTTTAGAGCTTTCTTCAATTCATTCTTTGCTCCAACAAAATTTGATCCTTGGTCAGATCTAAGCTCTCTGACAGTACCTCTAATGGCTATGAAACATCTCAAGGCATTAATGAATGCGTCAGTTGACATATATTCTAACATTTCCAGATGAATTGCTCTGGAGCTTAGACATGTAAATATTAGTCCATATCTCTTGTACTCCTTGCGGTTCTGCTTGGTGATGAATGGGCCGAAACAATCCATTCCACTATAAAGAAATGGTGGTGATGGGTTTACACGATCTGCCGGTAAATCTGCCATTCTTTGTTCTTCGGTAGGTCTACGTGCCTTTCTACAGGTTACGCATTTACTTATATACTTTGCTATAACTTTGCTTCCTTTTACTATCCAGTAACCACCTTATCTCAAACAGTTCTGGGTAAAGCTTCTTCCTTGATGCAAGGATTTGTTGTGGCAGTGATCGATAATCAATCTTGTGAAGGTAGAATTTTTGGGTAGAATTGCTGGATGCTTCACTCTGCTGGGTAACGATGCATTTTCCAGTCTCCCTCCCACCTTCAGTATACCATCCTGTAGAACAAGATTAAGCTTGTACAATGGGTGGTTGTTGGGAAGCCTTTTAGGTTCTTGACCAAGTCTCTTCAACTCTTCACTATAGAATCTCTGTTGTATGAGTCTTATGACCGTTTCTTCAGCTTTCATTCTTTCCTCTACATTCAATGATTCCTTCTTTTTGACTCCCTTTGCCAAACGTTGAATTCGAGCTACTACGTTTATGACTGTATTCCATTTTGAACATCTGGCTAGTCTTTCAAGTATGTCATCTTGACACTTGGCGGCAGTGCTCAATGTTTGTACAACTTTTACTTCTGGATCACCCATAGACAATTCTGTATAACCTTCACTGGGTATGATTTCCTTTTCCCAGAGGAACTCTGGACCGGTGAGCCAGTTTGAATTTTTCAATTCTGTTACATTCAGGCCTCTTGAAGCATGATCTGCAAAGTCAGATTCAAGGATCTTGATTACTTCCGCTGAACTTACAGCTGGTAACTCTTGAACAGATATTCGATGACACAATCCTGTCACCTGTCTTGAGTTTGCAATCTGCTGTTTTCCTCCAACAACGCCCCATCCTAGATCAGTTTGAACAGCGTAGGGTTCACCCTTTCCTCCTGTGATTACCCTTTGTGGTACCAAAGCTTCGGGACAATCATAACCTATCAACAGTCCAACACCAAACTCCTTCAGCGGGGACATTTCATGAGATATGACAGATAGGTGCTCCCATTTATTGGCTGTTTCACAGGTAGGTATGCGATCTCGATCTAGAGGTATATCGTCTTTCGTATAAGCTGGAGGTAGATCCAATGTGAGGTTTGAATGAAGTCCTCTAACTCTCAATCCTTTGACCCTTTGACTGTTCACTAATGTGTCTTTCCCCGTCATTGTGGTGAGTTTGAGCTTCACTAGTTCCGTAGCCATTTGTAATTTCTTGCAGATTTCTTGATCGATGAAGGTGACATCACTTTGGGCATCCAGTAGTGCATAGGCATATACCTTCTTATTCTTTCTTTTAGGATTTGAAATGCACACTGGTACAACCATTGATGTGCCGTTGCTTTCCCTCACTCTGCAAGAGAATACCGGTGCTTTCTTTTCTTCCTCAGCATCTTTAGGTATTGAGGATTTATCCTTCTTTGGACGTTCTTCATGTAGTGGTGTAGGATGGCGTCCTTTGCAAACGCTGCATGTGGCCCTTTTCTTACAATCCTTAGTAATATGGCCTTTCCTTAGGCACCCAAAACACAGTTGGTTAACAAGTACAAACTTTTTCTTTTCATTTGGGGATTTCTCCTTCAATTGTTGGCACTTGTGTATAGAGTGGTTCTCTCCACAGAACATACACTTAAAAGTAGTCTAAGGATTTGTTGGTTCTGTCTCTCTACTGATCCCAGTAGTAACTTTGAACTTGCTCTCGTAGGTATCTATACCTTTCTCTGTTGTGTCGGTTGCAAAGCTAGTTGCTCTTGCACGTCTTATATCCCTCGCAGGCCTTTCATCTAAGGACTTTAAGGCGTAAGACCCTGTTACTGGATTACATACTATTCGTGCTTCCTTATTAACGAACTCAGAGAACTTTTCAAAACTTGGGAAGTCCTTACTTAGATCTAACTGTTCAGTCACATAGCGATTCCATCTAGAAGCCACTTCTTCAGGTAGCTTAGCTAGCATCCTGTGGTTTTCTAGATAGTCGTTCAGTACTTCTAGTCCTCGTACATGTGGGATGGCATTGCTGCATGCTTGCAGGAAGTCACCATACTCTTGGAGTTTGAAATGTTCTTTAGGACCTATTTTAGGCCAGTTATTCAATTTCTCCCTAAAGGCTCTTTGTACTAAGAAAGGATGACCATATCTTGCATTTAACTTTTCCCAAGCTTGCTTGTAGGCTTCTTCGTCTTTTCTATAAAAGTTACCTTCAAGAACTTTCTTTGCATCTCCACCAACATATTTCTGAAGGTAGAATAACTTGTCAACTGGCCTGGAGCAATGATGCTCAATGATCATTTCAAAACTTGCCTTCCACTCTATGAACTTCAGTATGTCTCCTGAAAATACAGTAGGTTCTGGAACGGGAAGTCTTGCTGGGACTGGTCTTTGTCCTCTTGCTGGGACTGTAGTCACAACATTCTCCTGATCATTGCAGTGACATCTAGGAACAGAATTATCCTGTTTTATTTTTTCACTTAGTTCTGAATTGGGTGAGTCTCTCTTTTCGTCTTTCTGAGCAGGGATGGAAGGGCAATGACTTTTTTCTTCATTAGATACTGGAGCTTTCCTTCCATTCTCCTGGGCGTATGAAAGGAAGTAGGAGTCTGCATCTTCACTTAGTACAGATTTGGACTTATGATTACTATTCATGTCCTCTTCGTGTACTCTTAGTCTGGCTTCTATAATCTTGACTTCCTTCAGCCTTTCCATTTCTGCTACTCGTAGACGCTGCGTCTCGATTGCAGATTCCATCTCAATTTCTGCTCTCTTGACAGCAAGTTGTTCAACAAGTTCCTTTCTTTTGGCTATTAAAGTACTTGAGGACTCTGATATGTTACTGGCACTTCTGCTAGTGGAAGAAGTCCTACTTGTGATTGTGGTTCCTCCTAAGGACCTAGCATAGTCTCTCATAAAAAGCTCATTCATTCTCTTTCTTGCCTTAACTTCATCATAGTTAGCTTCAGATGATAGTTCTCTCATGAGCTTTACTAAACCTTTAGTGACTGCAGTACATGTGTCCATGTTCCTTACAATATCCTGGGGAGGTGTCGTAGATGACCGCAGGTTAACATATGCTGCCATAAGCTCTGCTTCAGATTCTTCTACCGTCTCTATCATATCACGCAAGTTTCCTTTTATACTTTCTTGCTTTAGCTTTCTACGAACATCTTTAATGTAGGATTTCCACTTATCATACATTCTGGTGAACTTTTTTTCTTTCAATACTGCTTCTTGCTCCAAATTTTCCAGCATCTTTAGGGCCGGTTTTCTGATATGTTCTGAACGTCTTAGTTCATCTGTTTGGGATATATTTGTTTGGGGCAAGACTAATGCTGCATCAGACTCTTCTACCTCAGACAGGTTCACTTGCTCTTCACCTTCTATCTTATCTATCTTTGTATCCTCAAACAGTGGCATAGAAATACTAGGCTTAGACATTTTACTTTAAGTGCTATAACAATTAATACGAATATTAAGAAGACTTTCACTTTAAATGCAATAGCAATAGGTGCAGGCAGTAAAAATGACTTTCACTTTAAATGCAATAGCAATAGGTGCAGGCAGTAAAAATGACTTTCACTTTAAAATACTTTAGAGTTCGTGTACTACAACTGTCCCTTGTTCTTTACTTACAGTCCTTTTACTCCTGAACATGAAAATGTCTCTTTCTTGTCAAGCCTATGTGCAATGATAGTAATAAAGGAAAGTTCTGACCTTATTCTGAAGAGCAGGATACTGTGATCTGTAGGTTGCTGGAACAAATAGTCTTAAAGGAGACTTGTCTTTTTTGATCTGATGCTCTACTCTGACTTGCGATGCTTTGCGCTGACGTGCGATGCTTTGCGCTGACGTGCGATGCTCTGTGCTGTCTTGCGATGCTTTTCGCTGACGTGCGATGCTTTTCGCTGACGTGCGATGCTTTGCGCTGACGTGCGATGCTCTGTGCTGTCTTGCGATGCTCTGCACTGACTTGCAATGCTTTTCGCTGACGTGCGATGCTTTGTGCTGCAGGCTTTGGGTCTAGTGGCGGGGAAATAGCTGGCTGCAGTACGTGGCCTCTTTGTGGGTAGCGGTGCAGGCACTCTAACTCTGGACTTTGGCCTCCCACCATGCGTCTTTTTCTCTCTCTAGGGATCGCAGGAGGGTTGGCGCCCTCTCTGTGACTATCTTGCCTTTGCCGTTCTGCCACTTTAAGAGTCGGCTGCAGTTTGACTAAAACACACGTTCTATGGCCTCTATGGTAGCTCCGCTGCTCAAATGCGCTCTTTACTGTGCAAGTTGAGGATCACAATCGCTTCACCCTCAATGGGCAAATAGTTCCACTGTGGCAGGCGCAGCACTATGAAGTGCCTTTATGCGCTGTGGCATTAGAAGAATTTTGATTTCTCTGATCTTTTAGTCCAAACAAGACTATCTGTTACTTTATAATTCCTCTAGCGCCGTTCTATAGAAGCAGTAGGTTTAAAGAGCACACCAAACCTTTTAGATAACTTCTTTATTCACTTTAGCTTTTCTTCATATATAACACTGACAATTTAGCAGCAGAAAGTCCATGTACAGACACGTGTTGAATAAAGTATAACAAATGGCGGTTCAACTGTTCAATCTTGTAATTCTACATAAAATGGTAGATATATTTCTCTCTTCAGTATCTGTACTTTCACTTTAAAATACTTTAGACACTTTATGATCTCTCTGAGACTTGCTCTATATTTCTGTTTGTTTGTTGGTTTGAAATCTGGTTTGGTGGAACTACAAGTGAACACATACCTAGTTTCAGTATACAGTTCTAATCACATTATTAACAATAGGAACATATATAACTGTATTACATACCTATTTTGGCCACTTGCTTCCATAAACTTGACTCTGGATGGATCTGAACTGTTCATCTCCACTGTCCGATGTAAAATGAATTCTAGCAATCTGCTAGGAGATTTCCTAGACAGAACATGAGTGTAATGCTGGCTGTGATTGGCCAAAGACTCTTGCTCAGTGAGATTGGTTGTGATTGGCTAAAACTCCTGATGAGTCACAAAAGCTTAACTCTATGCTTTCTGGTTGCAATTCTGCTGTGTTAGTAAGCTTACATTTCTGTATATAATAAATCTTAAAGGCATATTTTTTCTTTTGCTTCTGTGAACACAATATACAACTGTTATATGACATCCATATATAAAGTCACAGTAAATAACTCTGCTGTTATCTCTCACAAATGAGCATATGCACTGTATTAACATTATTAGCAGGTCTAGCTATATATGTGCATGTAAGCCACATTAGCAACCTAGGACAGGTCTTAGCTGGCCAGCTACAATTAGTGATGTGTAATTCCCTGCAGCCCAGCAGGTGGCGCTGTCGCTCTGGGTTGGGGTTGAATCATTGCTGTGTGTCGTGCTTCCTTTTTGTCCTCCCTCGGCAGCGGTATGGTGGGGCGGGGAACCGGCCGTGCTTGCTGGGAGAGGGTATAAAGGGGCCGGCCATCTTTGTCACGGGGTCGAGTCCCAGGCACCTTCAGCCTGTGGACGGTGGTTCGTGTCGGGTTCTCTAGGCGGGCCTAGGCCTAGAGGACAGCCGGAGGTCGTGTTCCATTCCAGGCACCTTTAGCCTGGGGTGAGGTACTCGGATGGAGGATGTGGAGCTCAGTGCCCAACACTGAGTTCCGCGAGGGAAGGAGATCCTAGGGAACCCCGGGAGTGGGTACCCGAATCCAGAAGGCGTAATGGACCGGGGGGAGCTCCTCACTCGAAGACCTGGTGCAGCATATTGCCAGTGACGGTTGAGTCTCTCATTGGAGACCGCCTGGAAGGAAATTCCCCCTCGTTCGGAGACCGGAGCCCACTTTCAGGGAGGAAAGTGGAGAACACATTGTGTCTGGGCCTACTCGCATCCACACCTCCTTTTCTGTTCTGTTTCTACCAAGGGAGTTCAACTGATTGTGTTCATTCGAGAAGAATAAAGGAGTGTTGAACTTTAATGGTGTGGGGCTCATTTCCTGACAGACATTGTTCAAGGTAACTCTCGGTGGAGGCTCCAGGTGCACAACACTGACCCGAAGGTAAAAGAACTTTGCTTGTATCACACTGACACCTGTGGTGAAGGCCAGGCGTGGTGTCCCCGCTCCCTTCCCCTCTGAAAGATACCCCTAGACAAGAGAGAGACGAGCTGAAGAGAAAGAGGGGAGTGAGGAGGGCGCTACATATGTAAAAATCTTATTAGTGCAATAATTCATAATGAACATAAAGTCCATCAAAGGCAACTTCTAATGCAAAGAAAAGTCCATATATAATGAAGGTGAATAAAGTGCTCTGTGCTTAAAACCTTCACTAATCAGTGCTCCAGTGCTCATAGGTGCTCCTTAGGAAAGAAGGGGGCCTCTTACCAGACAATAATAATCTCAAATTACAGAGATCAAAAACGCATATACTCTTTCCCCAGGTTTATTACAATCACCCACAGCAGACTTCTGAGGGTAAACTATCACCAGGGGACAGCAAGGGCCAGCACAATGAAGTCAAAACGCCACTCTCCAGACAGGCATTTATGAAATATAGACAGGGAGAAGCTTCATAGCGCAATACAGTAAGAACGTTTATTATTAGTGTAGCGGCCTCCTCACTCCCCTCTTTCTCTCATCTGCGTCTCGTTTCTTGTCTAGGGGTATCTTAGAGGGGAGGGAGCGGGGACACCACACCTGGCTTCCACCACATGTGTCAGTGCGGTATAAGCAACGTTCTTGTATTACCTTCGGGTCAGTGTTGTGCACCTGGATCCTCCCTCCAAGAGTCACCTTGAACAATGTCTGTTAGGAAATGAGCCCCACACCATTAAAGTTCAACACTCCTTTATTCTTCTCGAATGAACACAATCAGTTGAACTCCCTTAGTAGGAACAGAACAGGAAAGGAGGTGTGGATGCGAATAGGCCCAGACACAATGTAGTTCTCCACTTTTCTTCCTGAAAGTGGGTCACGGTCTCCGCACGAGTGGGAATTTCCTTCCAGGCGGTCCCTGACGAGAGGCTCACCTGTCACCGGCAATATGCTGCACCGGGTCTTCAAGTGAGGATCTCCCCCCGGTCCATTACGCCTTCCGGATTCGGGCACCCAATCCCCGGGTACCCTAGGATCTCCTTCCCTCGCGGAACTCAGTGTTGTGCACTGAGCTCCGGACCTTTATCCGAGTACCTCACCCCAGGCTAAAGGTGCCTGGGATGGAACACGACCTCCGGTTGTCCTCTAGGCCTAGGCCACCCAGAGGACTGACACAAACCACCGTCCGCAAGCTGAAGGTGCCTGGGACTTCGACGTGACAAAGATGGGCGGCCCCTTTATACCCTCTCCCAGCAAGCCCGGCGGGTTCCCCGCCCCACCATACCGCTGCCGAGGGAGGACAAAAAGGAGGCACAGCACACAGCAATGATTCAACCCCAGCCCAGGGCAACAGCGCCACCCACTGGGCTGCAGGGAATTACACATCACCAATGTCTCTGTCAAATTCTAATTTACACCCGGGAAAGTACATACCCGCTACACTCTCCCCCTGGTGGTTTGACACTGGTCCCCAGTGTCTGGAGTAAATCATGCCCTCAACGGCTGACATAATCCAACCCAGAAACCGACTAACAATTGTACAAAAATGTAAAACTTTTTGAAAAAACTATCCAACTGAAACATTGTGTCTGAGCCCTGTAAAGAAAGGGAATAAAGACAGAAGAGAAACAACAGCACTGATTCATAACTTTGAATCACATATACACATTTGACTTTTCCCACCCATCCTGACTAAGACCCACCCCATCCTCAGTAAACTTGATGGGATGTTCTCCTGCAGAGGGAAAAGAAAGGATTAACACACATAACCCTGACACCTGTATTCGTGTAATGGAAAAGAAACTTCTCAGAGAAGAAATCCCTTTTCTCCAAATAGTGAGTGCATGAAAAGTGTCTTAACGTTGCGCAACACTGCCACCTGGTGACAGCACCGTGGTAACTGCACTCGTGGAACTTTCTCCTTTTCTTTCGGCCCTATCTACCCCAGAGTCCATAATCTCTTTCAGGAAAGTGAAAAACAACAGGAACAGTTCTTCATTCCTCTGGGCACAAAAGCAACGGGCCCCAGAAAGTTCAGCAGCATGATAAGAACGGAGTCTCTTTTCTCCTAAAGGTAAAAGCGGGGATGCGGCAGAACAAGTGGTTTCAAGTGCTGATCCATGGTTTCCAGATGATACTCCACATCTTCTCCTTCTTTGCGCCGGATCAACACTTTATCTGCATGGATGTGTCGTCCCAACATCCATTCTGCCTTGCAGTCTTTAAAACGTTGAGAGGCCTTTGGAGAGCATGCCAGGTACCTGTGGGCGTGGGGAACCTGAAGGTGGGTCTACACAAAGTCATTGTACCAGCGCTCCTGGCACACTTCCACCTCATAAAGCAGTTCTTTCGATAAGTATGGATACTCCCATCCATAGTCTGCAGCAACCTTCTGACGAAACAGCCGTTGCAATCTCGCCAAAGGAGGCATGGTAGCTTTGTCCCCTTCACCAGGCAAAACTATCGAGTCCGGGTGGCGAGGGACCTTGATCACATCTGATCTGGGCATAGGTGCCCGCAGCAGCAGTCTCTTTTCCCCGACCTTCGGTACAGATGGCACCGGGGATGTAGAAGCAGGCTGGGGACAGGACCTCTCTTCAGGCGCTGATGTCTCCACCCGGGGTGTACTTTCCCCTGTTGACATGGGTGGATCTCTGGTCCTCCGAGATGAAGCGAGAGGTACTTTGTCCCAGCCCTTTCCGGCAAACAAATCGTCTATAGCAGCGTTGTCTCCCATGTCCGAGAGCGACTCCAGGTCAGAGGTGTCACACTCCTCCGCGGGTATGTAGCCGGTTGTAGAAACGGAGCCACCACCTCCCGCGGATTCGCTAGGCCATGACTTGCCGACACCTTCGCCCACACACCAAGTCTCTCTGCCTGGCTTACCTCGACCTTTACTTGAAGCGGGACGTCCGGAACTCTTGTCGACGGATCCATCCAGGCCGGGCGTAAGCGGGCGAGACGGTCCACCACAACCGCTGGTCGGGGCTACCATGCCGGTCTTTCTCTTCGGTGGCGGACGCTGCGAGACAGTGGTGACCGAGTCAGCATCCTCGGATTTCTCCCGTTGGGGTTTTACGACCTCCTCCGCAGTCGTTGCAGTGTGCGTAGGGATGGCTCTCACAGCAGTGATTCCTCCTCTCTGAGTGGTGTTTTCTGCAGCACGGCCGGGGTATATGGTTCTCGGCCTCTCCACCGCCGGATCCACTTCGAACAGGAACTCCCCACAGGCCTCACATCGCCCGAATGGCTTCAGCTGGCACACCAGTCCCGAACAGCCGGGACAAATCACACCCAGGGCCTCAACGTCCATGCACGAGTACAGGGCGAATCGACCCCTTGGCTTTAGCCGGATCCCCGTATCTGTTACCGGAGCAGCAGCAGTCAATGTCGTGGTGGAAGGGTGAACTGGAATCCACGATGTATGTCCGAACATGGCGACCTGTTGCTGATCCATCGCACACTGCAGAGTTTTTGCACCAATGTCCCACGTGTAGTCCTTCACACGTATTGGACTCCTCCCCTTTGCTCCAGTTTGCGGGCTTTTCTTCTTTTCTGAGTCTGAGTCACGCCCACGAACTAAGCGATGGGGGTGTGCCTGGTGGCGCAGTGCAATAGAAGCCCCCATGTGTAGTACTTCACACGGCTGAACTTCCCCCTCTTTCCACTCTTCTGCGCGGGCCTTTCCCTTCATTGGGTCATGTCCACGACTTCGAGCAGGGATGCACTTCGGCCAATGAAGGCCTGCCTATTCGCTTAACTCTTCCAACAGACACGTTCAATACTGTGGTGCACAAACACTATCCCGGACGAGCCCCCACGTGTAGCGGCCTCCTCACTCCCCTCTTTCTCTCATCTGCGTCTCGTTTCTTGTCTAGGGGTATCTTAGAGGGGAGGGAGCGGGGACACCACACCTGGCTTCCACCACATGTGTCAGTGCGGTATAAGCAAAGTTCTTGTATTACCTTCGGGTCAGTGTTGTGCACCTGGATCCTCCCTCCAAGAGTCACCTTGAACAATGTCTGTTAGGAAATGAGCCCAACACCATTAAAGTTCAACACTCCTTTATTCTTCTCGAATGAACACAATCAGTTGAACTCCCTTAGTAGGAACAGAACAGGAAAGGAGGTGTGGATGCGAATAGGCCCAGACACAATGTAGTTCTCCACTTTTCTTCCTGAAAGTGGGTCACGGTCTCCGCACGAGTGGGAATTTCCTTCCAGGCGGTCCCTGACGAGAGGCTCACCTGTCACCGGCAATATGCTGCACCGGGTCTTCAAGTGAGGAGCTCCCCCCGGTCCATTACGCCTTCCGGATTCGGGCACCCAATCCCTGGGTACCCTAGAATCTCCTTCCCTCGCGGATTTCAGTGTTGGGCACTGAGCTCCAGACCTCCATCCGAGTACCTCACCCCAGGCTAAAGGTGCCTGGGATGGAACACGACCTCTGGTTGTCCTCTAGGCCTAGGCCACCCAGAGGACCGACACAAACCACCGTCCGCAAGCTGAAGGTGCCTGGGACTTCGACGTGACAAAGATGGCCGGCCCCTTTATACCCTCTCCCAGCAAGCCCGGCGGGTTCCCCGCCCCACCATACCGCTGCCGAGGGAGGACAAAAAGGAGGCACAGCACACAGCAATGATTCAACCCCAGCCCAGGGCAACAGCGCCACCCACTGGGCTGCAGGGAATTACACATCACCAATGTCTCTGTCAAATTTAAATTTACACCCGGGAAAGTACATACCCGCTACATTAGTAAACAGAGTTGCACTTACATTTAAGCATTTACAACATGCAGCGATAGTGAAAAACAAGCCAGCCATGGTGTCACCCGACCCACCGGCACTTGATGACGTCACACACCTCCTTCGCACGTCGCGTTTCCCCACAAATGGCGTCCTCTGGGATTGGCGCTCCAATCATTTCATAGTACTGATTCATGTTTTTTAGTTGTTTTTTTACACTTTGTCATGAATTGTAATATTTAAAAGCGACAGCGCACTTTTATATAGTACAATTTATTTGGTCCGGTGTTCAGGGTTACTTGGGTTGCAGTAGTCCAATACCTACCTACTTTGGGCTAAGCTCAAGAATTCTAGTTATATTGTTTAAGGACCTCAAGTAAGTAGTCACGACCTCACATGTAGTCATGACCGAGCTTTGCCAAAATGCACCTTGAAGATTCTGGGGCCACATGGAAAAAGTTGTTATGGTCAGAAGAGATAAAAAAATTATTATTTGGCCTCAACACCAAATGATATGTCTGACAGAAATCCAATACAGCGCGCCATCCAAATAACACCATTCCTACAGTAAAGCATGGAGTTGGTAATAGCCTGTTATGGGGGTGTTTCTCTGCAGCAGGGACTGAAGCACTTGTCAGGATTGAAGGTAAACTTGATGGGCCAAAATATCGTCAAATTCTTGAGGAAAATCTTCTGCCCTTTGCCAGAAAGTTGTCAATGGGAAGGTTTACCTTCCAACATGACAATGACCCAAAGCACACAGCAAAAATGACCACAGTGGTTGTAGGAGAAAAATGTGAATGTTCTTGCATGGCCTAGTCAGAGCCAAGACTTAAACCCTATTAAAAATCTGTGGAATGACTTGAAGACTGCAGTCCACAAACGGTCACCATCAAATTTAACTGAACTTGAGCAGTTCTGCAAAGAAGAGTGGGCAAATATTGCAAAGTCTAAATGCGCAAAGTTAGTAGAGACATATCCCAACAGACTAAAAGCTGTAATTATAGCAAAAAGTGATTCAACAAAATACTGACACAAGGAGGTGATCCTTTTTCCAACTCAATTATTCTGTTTTTGAATCTTTTATATTTTTTTCTGACATGTTGGTGTTACATCTTTCACTTGGATGTTATAAGTTGCACTGAGTAAATACAGCTGGATACAACAAAAACAGTGTCTGTCTTAATTTCAGGCTGCAAAGCAACACAATTTGATTATTTTAAAGGGGGTTATTATTTTCTATACCCATTGTATATCGGTACATTAGGAAGAAATTGCACAGAGATTATAAAACGCTATTTATCATGTTTTTTTTTTTAAAAGTTCAGTTACCAGGAGGTGACATCTTTGCAAGCATTATGATTGATTGCTGTGGGTTACAACCCTTTGCACTTTGCCTGAAACAAAATATAAAAAATACATTATATCTGCAGAGAAATACCAGTGCTATACACACGTCTTTCTTTTCCAAGACAGCAGCATGGAATGCCAATGAGCACATTCTGTTGCCTTCCATCCTTCACTTTAATCAAAGTCTATTTTGTCTATATTAGCCTCCATCCTTCTTCTGACTGGTAGGAAACAGAAGAGAAAAGAGACAGAAGCTATTAATGATCATGTGCTCAAGCATTAAAGACCAAGTCATGAAAATCCATTGTTCTTTCAGAGGAATTTGATACAAATTCTCAAGCATTTCCTTACATTCACTTGCACGTGAATTCATGTTAAAAAGAGATGCAAAATTACATCTGTGAAAGTAATGGTCTACTTACTACATAAATAATACAGGAAAAAGCAAGAAATGTTTTTCTAAAAGCAACATTGTGATTAAAGCGATAGACCCCCCCAACCCTTCATACTTCTACATAAGGATCCCGCCATTGCTGATTGATTTCTTTCTTTTGTCTATGAATGCTCCAGGGCTGTCATACTTATCCATCCTTATCTACATGGTGTCAGTTGACCTGGAAGAAACATGTGCATGTCAAGATGTAGAATAAGCACAGCAGGGATAGGGATGACAGCCTTAACCCTACGTATTAAGATTAGACTATATTCTAAGGGTTTATTTTTGTGTTATCTCAGTAGGAGTAAGTGGTTTGTTTTAAGGGTTAGGTTTAGCTTAAGTGTAAAAGCTCAACTCTTGGTGCAGGTTCCTCACTACTGCATTCTTCCCCTCAACTGGAGCACTCCACCAATTATAAATTAAATATCCTTTTTACAATTGTCTTTGGTTCAATTTGATGATATCACAGGTCCTCTTCAACCCCTTTTTCTTTCAGCATTGAGCTGACCTTAAATATTGGGTTCACAGGCAGTGGGTTGAATGATGCTGGTCATCATTCAACCCTAAGGCCCCTTTCACACTGGGGCGGGAGGTGCGTCGGCGGTAAAGCACCGCTATTTTTAGCGGCGCTTTACCGCCAATATCGTGGCGCTATTCGGCTGCTAGCGGTGCGGTTTTACCCCCCACTAGCGGCCGAAAAAGGGTTAAAAAATACTGCAAAGCACCTCTGTAGCCGCTGTTTCAGGTCGGTTTGCAGGCGCTATTTTTAGCACAATAGCGCCTGCAAACCGCCCCAGTGTGAAAGGGGTCTAAAGAGATCACTGTGCGGGTGAGTCTGAAGGGGAAATCGTCTGAGAGGAGGTATGTATAGCAGCCAGAGGTGATTTTTTATTTTTAAGAGCCGTGGGGGATCCATGTGTATTATTTGTCCAGAATGGATTTGTATATTAGAAGAATTACTAGAGAATGCTGCCAAGAGTGGTGTTTACGGATTACCCAAATGTACTTGGGTTTGGTGAACTTTACTGAAATTTGAGTGCTGAATCCAAGCCCCATGGAAGTCAATGGCAGCCAAATGTTGAAAACCTGTAAGGGCCCTTTTCTAGGCTTATAGGCAAGGGATTTCCAAGCCAATAGTAAAAAGAAGGAGAGAAAAGTGCCACTACCTAAGTGTAGCATTTATTAAAACATATTGGTAAAATTAAAAACAATAAATATGCAACAATAAAAAAAGACATTAAAAAGCATATCAATACGCCTCCAGGAGGTGGCAACCTTCCAGGTGGTCAATGGTGAGCAAGCCCCTCGTATGATGTAAGGTGCTTGGAACCAGGAAGTTGACCAAGAGAACACCAGGAAGAGCCAGCAGAAGCAGCTGACTGAGTGTGTATATCACATAGATGAGAACCACTGTGTCAGGTCACCTGTAGCCAGGTGGCAGATGCACACCGTTGGGGTCAGGAGTGCACCGCTAAGGTAGTGAACCCTAAAGCTGACTGCTGCGGATGGAACACTGGGTGATTAAGGAAGGCAGGTCCACTGGAGCACTAACAGGGATCCCGCAGGGAGCTAGAGCCTAAGATTCCCCAGGGTGCGGCGTCTAAGATCCAGAAGGTGTTCATCAGAGCCTCTAGTGGTGAGGATGGACTGGGCTGCAACTGGATCCAGGTCGTGGCCCCCAGAGTCCCCCAGCTCACGCTCACAGTAGGCTATAGGTGATAGAGGAGAAGCAGCAGCTCAGGATAGAAGAGATAGTGAGGGGATAAGCCAAACGTCGGGGCGACTAGCAGACAAGGATAAACAAAGCATAAGCCAAAGGTAAAGGTCACAAGCAGACAGGGATAGTCAAGAACAAGCCAAGATCGGTAAAACAGAGACAGACGTAGCACACGGCAAGCAGGAACCCAAACACACAAATTGCAGTGCACAGGTTAAGATAGTGTTCCCTGATAGGGCCTGGGGTGGAGCCATGCTTGGAGTAGAGATTATTTAAGCAGCCAGGTGAGAGTGGCTGGCCTCTAAGGTGAACACATGGAGAAGGGGTAAGCTGAGAGACAAACATTACTGCATAACCATGACACACTGTGGACAGCAGGGAAGTGTAGCAGGCTCACAAAATGGCTGTGATTATGTCATGTGTGATAATGATGGGAGTGGTTATGCATTTTTGGGGTGTGGTCCCCTTTATCCCCCTTTGTCAAAACCTTATGGCTCATAGGGGGCTAAAGCTAGCTGATGTCACAAAACTGGTCCACCAGAGAGTTGCATAGTTGGGATTCACCCAGAAGCTTGACCGGTAGCTGGCTCAACCTCTCAGGTCGCTGCTTCTGCCCCCTCCCCAGTCCGGCTATCCGACACCCGAATCCACCATGAGGATTTTTTTGGGGGGTAAAGTTGGAAAAAACTGTGGCCATGTTGCAATCAGTTTTCAGACGTGGGCAGTCACAGTGTCAGAGGCCCATCATAAGTATGAGTCGTAAATGATTAAGCTGATGGACAGCAGTCTTAGTTCTTATTAATAACTCACACAAAAGCCTTTTCAAAGGTTTTCATAAAAACTTGCAGCTCAAAAGAATATTCTGAATCTGGACCCTGTTACTTCACATCCAGGTTCATCACTGTGACCTCTATTTAATAAAGTAATATCAATCAACATAATGTTTCCCATGAATAATGCAATATAGGCAGAAGATTATACATTTTTTAGCTGATTCTGTGAAATATGTCATCGTAATCGGCTTGCTGGCCTTGAAATGAAGTGTGACATCGGACACTGCTGCAACTAATCTACCTATAATTGTATAATAAGACCATTAGCATTTCAAAGCTATTAAAGCATAGTGAACACCTAAGAGAGCAAACAGATCTAAATAAACTAACCATTAATATCCATTATATGTCATTATGGAGGGCTCATCAAGCGGTCATTGGAAATTGTCTTGCATTATTTGTGCTAGAGTCTGCACATCACTCAGTTATAAATACAATTCTGTGACTGTAAAGATGTATTAACTGTGAATAAAATGGTACCAGTACGTTTGTTATCTGTGTCAGAAGTCTGGTGCCAAAGGTTTAATTGAGGGGTTCCTTGAACTGAAAACTATTTTGAAAATTGCAGTTGCTTAAAGGAGAAGTGTAGGAATAGGATAAAACAAACACACATATTCACCTCCATGCTGCAGCATTGGTGAGATCACGGATGTCACATGCCCTCTGATCACTCAGTTCTCAGTCTGCTCTGAGCAGAGAACAGTGAGTGTCAGTCAACAATCACTGCTCTGCCCTTCCAGTGCTCATTGGATCTCTGGGCTGTGGAAGGGGGTGAAAGCAGATGGCTCAGGCTCTTGGTGATGCGCTGAGAGGCTGAGCTGACATTATTGCTCTGTTACGTTAGCCAACAGTGGTTCTGGGTCAAAGGAGAGCACATGTAAGTGCACACCTGTGACACACAAGAGAAGTAAACCTAAAAAATCCTTGGCCATACCTTTCTTTTAAAAACTAAAATGATGCTTTGACCATGCAGGGAAAAACATTAGGTTTTCTTTAACACATAACCCCAGTATATATCTTTTTTTTACAAACTTACATTGGTACACCTTGGCTCAATGCAAGTGTCCATATCTGATATCTGAAGGGCTACTGGTAATGCTGAAAATCACTGTAGTAATTTGCACTACATACAATGAGAGCTGTGATCTTCTGGGTGCTGCTCCAACAGTTTCCCCCCTGCACACTGAACACGGGTGCTGCAGATCTGTCTCCTCTATTGCCAAAGACCTGCAGGCATCCTAGTACATATAGTTGGTGTTTTGCCAGCGTGTTCCACAAGACCTGTGTTCAAAACTGGTTAACCACCTAGTGTTGATTCGATTATCAGTGGACACCATCTACTGCTCTACCGACACCATCCAATGCCCTACTGACACCATCCACTGCTCTACCGACACCATCCAATGCCCTACTGACACCATCCACTGCTCTACTGACACCAATATCTACCCTACTGACACCACCCACTGCCCTACCTGTTGCAAATTACGATTGATAGGTGCAGCGGAGTCAATTCAGATCAGACATTGTTGAGTAACAGGAACTGGCTTCTTTATTGGAACATAACCACACTAGCAAAGATGTCACCTCACATGGTAAGAAGAACACAGACAGGAAAAAGAAACCAACAAGTACATCACTATGTACAGGAAAATACAACACATCATAGAAAAATACATAGCATAGCATATCACTGAGCATTAGCGACATCTTGTATCCTTTTTCTGAACTGCAGTCAATAGGCTAAGCTGAAAGTTTGTTGTATCTCCAACACTGACACTGTCCACTTTTAACCACTTGCCGCCCGCCCTATGGCGGATTGACGTTGGCAAAGTGGTTGTATAATCCTGACTGGACGTCATATGACGTCCGTCAGGATTCGGTGTTATTGCGCGCCCCTGGGGGCGCGCACTGCACCGATCAGTAATGCCGCTTGTCCCCCGGACACAGCGCATACCCGATCAGGGTAAACAGCCAATTTCATTGGCTGTTTACCATGTGATCGGCTGTGTCAAATCACAGCCGGTCACATGTCCAAACAAATAGGAGGCGCGCCTTATTCGTGCCGCCGGGAGCGCGCTGCGCGCCGATCGGGGATGGCGCGTGTCCCTCGGACATAGCCCATCCTCGATCAGGGTAAACTGCCAATAAAATTGGTTGTTTACCCACGTGATCGGCTGTGACCAATCACAGCCGATCACAAGTATAAACAATGTGGCGGTTTCCAGGGATCTCTCCTTCTCTCTCTCACACACCGATTGTGTGAGGAGAGAGAAGGAGAGATCTGTGAGTCATTTTGATTTTTGAAAAAAAAACTGTCTGCACTACACGTCCCCCCCACCCCCCCCCCCCCCAATAAAGAGAACCTGTCACAGCCCATCTGGACCTGTCACAGCCCATCTGGACCTGTCACAGCCCATCTGGACCTGTCACAGCCCACCATCAGTACCGCCATCAGTACCATCTGGATCTGACAGCCCATCTGTCACACAGGCCACCAACGGTACCGCCATCGGTACCGCCATCGGTACCGCCATCAGTACCATCTGGATCTGACAGCCCATCTGTCACAGCCCATCTGTCACACAGGCCACCAACGGTACCGCCATTAGTACCGCCATCAGTACCGCCATCAGTACCGCCATCGGTACCATCTGGATCTGTCACAGCCCATCTGTCACAGCCCATCTGTCACAGCCCATCTGTCACAGCCCGTCTGTCACACAGGCCACCAACGGTACCGCCATCAGTACCGCCATCGGTACTGTCATCGGTACCGCCATCGGTACCATCTGGATCTGACAGCCCATCTGTCACAGCCCATCTGTCACACAGGCCACCAACGGTACCGCCATCAGTACCGCCATCAGTACCGCCATCAGTACCGCCATCGGTACCATCTGGATCTGTCACAGCCCATCTGTCACAGCCCATCTGTCACAGCCCATCTGTCACACAAGCCACCAACGGTACCACCATCAGTACTGCCATCGGTACCGCCATCGGTACCATCTGGATCTGACAGCCCATCTGTCACAGCCCATCTGTCACAGCCCATCTGTCACACAGGCCATCAACGGTACCGCCATCAGTACCACCAGGATCTGACAGCCCATCTGTCACACAGGTAGCCATCAGTACCGCCATCGGTACCGCTATCACTACCGCCGCACAGTCCCGCCATAAGTACCATCACACAGGTCATCAGTAACCTGTCATTACCCTCACACAGGCCTGCCATCAGTGAGCTGTCAGTAGCACCACCAGTACCGCCATGTCGCAAAGAATGTACACACCTGAGGAGGCATATAACATCCTCACCATGTCGGATGATGAGAGCAACGGGGAGCTCCCATTATCCGATTCTGTATCGGAATACGAGCCAGTGGAGGGTAGTGGATCGGAGTCCGAGTCAGAGGAGGAAACCGCCCCTCCTAAAAGAGTAAGGAGATTAGGACCTAGATCAGAAGACCTGCCTACCACCAGCAGTGCCAGACCCCAGGAAGAGGAGCCGAATACCAGTACTGGAATTTCTCATCCAGCCCAAAGAATCCGGGCCCAGTCCTACCTTCCTGATGCCCTGGCAAACCCCTTATGGTTGCCTGCCAACTCAGGATCCGCTACAATCCCCCCTTTCACCGCACAGCCAGGTGTGCAGCCCAACACGTCAAATTTTTCCCAATTGGACTATTTTTATTTGTTTTTCCCCGAAGATTTGTTGCAGTACATGGTGGATCAAACAAATCTTTACGCAGAGCAATTTATTGCTGCCAACCCCAATTCGTCCTACGCCCGTATGTTTAATTGGCGACGTCTCACACTAGAGGAATTTAAATTGTTTTTGGGCCTTAGTTTTAATATGGGGCTTACAAAGAAAAGCGAAATGCATGCCTACTGGTCCACCCGCCCCATCCACCACATGCCCATATTTTCTGCTGTCATGTCCAGGACACGGTACGATATGATAATGTGCTTTCTTCATTTTAATGACAATTCGCAGTGCCCTCCCCGAGATCACCCCAACCATGACAAATTATATAAGCTTCGCCCCCTAATAAATTCTTTTTCCCAACGGTTTTCTGAAGTGTTTATCCCCGACAAAAATATTTGTGTAGACGAATCCCTTATCCACTTTACTGGCCGGCTGCAGTTCAAGCAGTACATCCCAAGTAAAAGAGCCAGGTACGGGGTAAAATTTAACAAATTGTGCGATCGAGCCACTGGATACGTGCACAAATTTCGTATTTACGAAGGCAAAGATTCCCAGCTCCAGCCCCGTGATTGCCCCACATATATAGGAACCAGTGGTAAAATTGTCTGGGACCTTGCATACCCCTTGTTCAAAAAAGGATACCACATTTATGTAGATAATTACTACAGCAGCTTGCCCCTTTTCCGTCACCTGTATCGTGAACAAACCCTGGCCTGCGGTACCTTCCGAAAAAATAGGAAGGGGTTCCCACAGAATTTGCTTTCAAAACAGCTACAAAAGGGGGAAGCCGCATTCATGAGGAATGAGGAGGTGTTGGCCATGAAGTGGCGGGACAAGAAGGATGTTCATATGATGTCTACAATCCACGATGACAACTTGGTGGAGATTCAGAGAAGACGTGGCCCCATAGTAAAGCCTGAATGTGTTCATGACTACAATATGTACATGGGGGGGGGGGTGGATTTAAACGATCAGATGCTACAACCCTATTTATCAACCCGAAAGTCAAAATATTGGTATAAAAAAGTAGCATTTCATCTCTTTAACATGGCCCTGTTCAATTCATTTGTCTGCTATCAAAAATCACCCGAAAACCAACCCACCTCCTACCTCAAATATTTTGAAGACATTGTCACTGCCCTGATTTACCAGCAAGAACCCGCCCCAGGAAGCATTCGCTCCGATAGTGTGAGTCGACTGCATGAGCCACATTTGCCCTATAGTATTCCCCCCGCAGAATCCGGAAGAAGACGCCAAAAGAGATGTCGTGTATGCTCAAGAGGAGGAGTTAGAAGAGATACAAGTTATCATTGTCCCGAATGTCCCTCCCAACCTGGCCTGTGTATCGGCGATTGCTTCAAAAATTATCACCGATCTATCAGATACTAGTTCCCCTTATTAGTAACAGACTGCCATTTCCCCCTTTCTAATACCTGTGCCTGCCTGCTACTGACCCTGGCCTGTTTACCGACAATGTCTTTGCCTGCCGTTTTAACACCTTTCTGACTTCCACGTGCACCAACCTCAGCCTGTTTACCGACGATGCCTCTGCCTGCCGTTTTAACACCTTTCTGACTTCCACGTGCACCAACCTCAGCCTGTTTAGCGACGATGCCTCTGCCTGCCGTTTTAACCACGTTTCTGACTTCCACGTGAACTGACCTCGGCCTGTTAATCGACCATGTTTTTGCCTGCCACTTGGACTGATCTTTGCCCTTCTACTTTAGCACAGGGGTCTCACATATGTGAGGGGCTCCAGAATAGCGTTCTGAGTACAGAAAATCAGTTTTTGGTTTTCTGTGTTCCCAGAACAGGGTCTGGTTGCCCGGAGGCTTCAAAGAGATTTGGGTGGGAGAAGCCTCTACCCCTGTTTCCCTGGCTCTTAGCTTGATGGTCCTTCCTGCTGCCTGGACCAATACTTTGGCTGTAATGACCATATCGATGCCTGTAATGACCCAAGACTTTATGGACTATGTTTCTTTCTGCTGCCTGGACCAATACTTTGGCTGTGTTGACCATTTCTCTGCCTGCTGCCTCTACTGACTATGGACAGTATTTCTGCCTGGACATCTCTGCCTGCTGCCTGGACCTGTGCTTTGGCTGTGCGGTGTCTCTGCCTGTCTATTCCTGCCTGCTGCCTGGACCGATGATCTCCTCTGTGGACCACTGCACTACTAAAACCACAGGTAATCTTTTGTTATTTTGTATGTACCTGCTATGTGTTAGAAATATGAAGGGCCTTCAAAAATGTGATTGGTAGTCAGAAAATTATATGTGTAATTTTATGCTGCTAGAATGCCTAGAGGTGCTATTTGGATGTTGGGCCTCTGTATATGGCCAGTCTCACACATGTGGTATTGTTCTACAAATATTTTATAAATGGACAACTTTGTGTAAAAAAAATGCGTGTTAATTTTTTTCCCACGTTTTCCAAAAACTTCTGGAAAAAAATGAACCGTTCAAAAGGCTCATTATGCCTCATAGATTATACGTTGGGGTGTTAGCTTTCCAAAATGGGGTCATTTTGTGGATGTTTCCATTGTCCTGGTGCTCCAGGGCCTTCAAAATTGAGATAGGTCATCATGAAATTATATGTGTAATTTTGCTCCTAAAATGCCTGGAGGTGCTATTTGGATGTTGGGCCTCTGTATATGGCCAGACTGTGTAAAAGTCTCACACATGTGGTATTGTTCTACTCAGGAGGAGTAGCAGAATGTATTTTGGGGTGTAATTTTTGCTATGTACATGCTATGTGTTGGAAATATTTTATAAATGGACAACTTTGTGTAAAAAAAATGTGTGTTCATTTTTTTCCCACGTTTTCCGAAAACTTCTGGAAAAAAATGAACTGTTCAAAAGGCTCATTATGCCTCATAGATTATACGTTGGGGTGTTAGCTTTCCAAAATGGGGTCATTTTGTGGATGTTTCCATTGTCCTGGTGCTCCAGGACCTTCAAAATTGAGATAGGTCATCATGAAATTATATGTGTAATTTTGCTCCTAAAATGCCTGGAGGTGCTATTTGGATGTTGGGCCTCTGTATATGGCCAGACTGTGTAAAAGTCTCACACATGTGGTATTGTTCTACTCAGGAGGAGTAGCAGAATGTATATTGGGGTGTAATTTTTGCTATGTACATGCTATGTGTTGGAAATATTTTATAAATGGACAACTTTGTGTAAAAAAAATGTGTGTTCATTTTTTTCCCACGTTTTCCGAAAACTTCTGGAAAAAAATGAACTGTTCAAAAGGCTCATTATGCCTCATAGATTATACGTTGGGGTGTTAGCTTTCCAAAATGGGGTCATTTTGTGGATGTTTCCATTGTCCTGGTGCTCCAGGGCCTTCAAAATTGAGATAGGTCATCATGAAATTATATGTGTAAGTTTGCTCCTAAAATGCCTGGAGGTGCTATTTGGATGTTGGGCCTCTGTATATGGCCAGACTGTGTAAAAGTCTCTCACATGTGGTATTGTTCTACTCAGGAGGAGTAGCAGAATGTATTTTGGGGTGTAATTTTTGCTATGTACATGCTATGTGTTGGAAATATTTTATAAATGGACAACTTTGTGTAAAAAAAATGCGTGTTCATTTTTTTCCCACGTTTTCCGAAAACTTCTGGAAAAAAATTAACCGTTCAAAAGGCTCATTATGCCTCATAGATTATACGTTGGGGTGTTAGCTTTCCAAAATGGGGTCATTTTGTGGATGTTTCCATTGTCCTGGTGCTCCAGGGCCTTCAAAATTGAGATAGGTCATCATGAAATTATATGTGTAATTTTGCTCCTAAAATGCCTGGAGGTGCTATTTGGATGTTGGGCCTCTGTATATGGCCAGACTGTGTAAAAGTCTCACACATGTGGTATTGTTCTACTCAGGAGGAGTAGCAGAATGTATTTTGGGGTGTAATTTTTGCTATGTACATGCTATGTGTTGGAAATATTTTATAAATGTACAACTTTGTGTAAAGAAAATGCGTGTTCATTTTTTTCCCACGTTTTCCGAAAACTTCTGGAAAAAAATGAACCGTTCAAAAGGCTCATTATGCCTCATAGATTATACGTTGGGGTGTTAGCTTTCCAAAATGGGGTCATTTTGTGGATGTTTCCATTGTCCTGGTGCTCCAGGGCCTTCAAAATTGAGATAGGTCATCATGAAATTATATGTGTAATTTTGCTCCTAAAATGCCTGGAGGGGCTACTTGGATGTTGGGCCTCTGTATGTGGCCAGGCTGTGTAAAAGTCTCACACATGTGGTATCGCCATACTCAGGAGGAGTAGCAGAATGTATTTTTGGGTGTAGTTGCAAGTATACATATGCTGTTTTCAAGAAATAACCTATCAATACAATAAGTTTGTGTAAAAAAAGAAATCTTAATTTTCCCAAGAATTGTGTGAAAAAATTACAACTTCAAAAAACTCACCATGCATCTTACTAAATACCTTGAACTGTCTACTTTCCAAAAAGGGGACATTTTGGGGGTATTTGTACTTTCCCGGATTGTTATTGTATCAAGAACTTAGATAGGCCTTCAGTACATCAGGTGTGATCAGATGTGATCAATTTTCAGTGATTTGCACTCTAACTTGTAGACTCTATAACTTTCACACAGACTAAATAATATCCACTAATTTGGGTTATTTTTACCAAAGATATGTAGCAGTATAAATATTTGCCCAAATTTATGAAGAAAAATTACTTCTTTGCAAAATTTTACAATAGAAACTAAAAAAAAGTGTTTTTTTTTCAAAATTTTCGCTCTTTTTCCGCTTATATCGCAAAAAATAAAAAACCCAGCAGTGATTAAACACCACCAAAAGAAAGCTCTATTTGTGAGAAAAAAATGATAAAAAATTTGTTTGGATACAGTGTAGCATGACTGAGTAATTGTCAATCAAAACGTGAGAGCACTGAAAGCTGAAAATTGGTCTAGTCGGGAAGGTGTTTAAGTGCCCTGTATGGAAGTGGTTAAGGTAAGCTTTACAGTGACATATGTTTGATTATATTTTTTCAGTGACGTGTTTCATTATAGTACAGGGGCATAAAAATTGGGCCTTAGGCACTGGTGCCACAACACTGCAACCCCTCACAGATACTGTACTTGGAGCGCAGCAATGAGCCCTGCTGCAAATTATTGCATCAAAAATTGAAATTACATGCCCCTGTTAAACAGGGGCATAAAAATTGGGCCTTTGGCACTGGTGGCACAACACTGCAACCCCTCACAGATACTGTACATGGAGCGCAGCAATGAGCTCTGCTGAAAAGTATTGCATCAAAAATTGTAAATACACGCCCCTCTCTATCAATCTGCATGCCAAGGTAATTCTTTATGTTGCCGAGGTCTTTGGTGTCAAAGTGCTGATTTAGTTTTTCCAGTATTTCTGCTTCATCCCCTTCTTGCTCAAAGCAAATCAGGATATCATCCACATAAATAAGCATATAGACCCATCTGTTTGCCAATTTCTTTGTGTATAAGCAGGGGTCTGCTTTACTCCTTAGAAAGTTTGGATGTGTAAGCACTTCATTTATTTTTATATTCCACGCTCTGGCTGCCTGCTTTAGGCCATATATACTCCTGCGAAGTTTGCACACTAGGTCTGACCTTTGTTCATCTTTGAATCCTGGCGGCTGTTCCATGAAAATTTCTTCTGTTAAATCGCCATGTAGAAATGCGGTTTTCACATCAAAATGTTTCACTTGGATTTTCCTTGTGACGGCTACTGTCAGTAAAGTCAGTATTGTAGTGTGCTTGACTACTGGTGCAAGCGTCTCATCATAGTCCTCTCTGTATTTTTGAGAATAGCCCTTGGCTACTAGTCTTGCTTTGTACCGTTCAATTGTGCCATCTGCATTGTATTTCACTTTAAAAGTCCATTTACAGCCTATGACTTTCCTTCCGGGTGGTAGTTCTGTAAGTGTCCATGTTTTAGTGTCATGCATGGATTTTATCTCTTCCTCAGCAGCCTTTATCCATTTAGTTGCTTCTTGTTCTGAAAGTTGAGATATGTCTTCCCAGTTTGCAGGTTTGTTAGGGTTAGGGTTAGGGTTTAGGGTTAGGGTTAGGGGTTAGGGGTTAGGGTTAGGGGTTAGGGTTAGGGTTAGGGTTAGGGTAGTTTGGGTTAGGGTAAGGGTCAGGGTCAGGGTCAGGGCTACGCTTTCCCCGACTTGTTCATTCCCCGACTTAGTTGGGGTAGGCGGTACACTTTGGTGGGGGTCAGCCATGCCCAGTGACCTTTGACCTCTGGGGACCCGCCCTCTGACCTTTGACCTCTGGGGGAGGTCCCTGTTCAAGAGCCTGGGTCCTAGCCTTCCTCTTAAAGGGAAAACCCTAATTCTAACCCTAACCCTAAACCCTAACCCTAAACCCTAACCCTAACCCCTAACCCTAACCCTAACCCTAACACCAAGTGCATCTTCACTTAGTGACTCTCCCCACCCTAAAACCCCTACCTTTCCCAGATCCCACTCGGTTTGTTGGAAAAAGGGGGTAAAAGTGCATCTTCACTTAGTGACTCTCCCCACCCTAAAACCCCTACCTTTTCCAGATCCCGCTCGGTTTGTTGGAAAAAGGGGGTAAAAAATATTTTTTTAGGCTCGCTCGCTTCGCCATACAAATCTACCCTAAGTGGAAACTCGTAGGACGCGTTACCTGCCGAGCTTCGCTCGGCAGCCTGTTTAAAAGGCCTTTTGCGCCCTCTGACCTTTGACCTCTGGGGGAGGTCCCTGTGCAAGAGCCTGGGTCCTAGCCTTGTTCTTAAAGGGAGAACCCTAACCCTAACCCTAGCCCTAACCCTAGCCCTAACCCTAGCCCTAACCCTAACCCTAACCCTAACCCTAAACCCTAACCCTAGCCTTCCTCTTAAAGGGAAAACCCTAATTCTTTTTTTTTTCACAATCAAAGTTTTATTGAAAGATGAGTAATACAACATGTTAACAGTGGCATTACATCGGAAAATTACGTATTCAACATACATGTTCCACTTCCCTCAATCAGGGAAGCAAAGTTTAAGGAATAAAGAGCACTTACAATGTAGGTTGGGGTAGTACAATTGACAAATTAATTCTTATTTGTAGAGGGGGGAAAGGAATGAAAATAGAGGGGTTATAGGAGATCAGGTTTAGATAAGGAAGAGAGTAAGAGGAGGGAGGGGGGGATATGGGAGAGGGAGGAAAAAAAAAAAAGGGGAAGGAGGGGGAAGGAGGGGGAAGGAGGGGGAGGGGGGAAGCTGTCGGAGTTAAAGACTTCAGAGAGGCAGGAAACGTAGGGACAATACAGGATATGAGTTCTCTATACAAATACATTGCCGCAAATCAGTCTAGGTTACAATCTGTCACGGACACAATATGTTTATGTCATTATGCAAGGGGGAAAAAGGAACTGCTACAGGGGAACAGGGTATCGACAGATAAAGTGCTAGAAATGTATTTCTATAGACATCTTATTTCATCAGAGTTTGGAATTCAACAGAGTGTAGAAATAGATCCCAGGGCTGCCAAAGTGCATGGAAGCTTTCAGTTGTTTCTTTCTTCATTGCTACCATTTCGTCCATTCTGTGTATGAACATTACTCTGTCCAACCAATCCTTGACCGTCGGTGTGTTAGCCGTTCTCCAATGCAACGGGATGAGTGTTTTAGCAGCAGTTAAGAGATGCCTTGTTAACGCTTTTTTATATTTGCTAATTTTAAAGTGATTAATATGAAGAAGGCATGCGGCTGCGTTTAGATCGATTTTAGTTTCTGTAATGTGTTTTATCCAAAACTTTACTTGTGACCAATAGCCAAGGATAGGGGGACAACTCCACCAAATGTGCAGAAAGGAGCCAGGCTCTCTATTGCATCTCCAACATATGTCTGATATAGTATTCGACCATTTTTTGGATAACAACGGGGTAACATACCACTGGGTCAATATCTTATATGAAATTTCCTGGTATCTCGTGCTTAGAGAGCATTTATGGGCAAAAATGCAGGCCTTTTCCCATTGTGTATCGGTAAAAGTAAGACCTAGTTCCGTTTCCCATTTGTTTTTATGTTTGTTACATGTGTCTGTTTGTGTGTGACCCAGCCAGGAGTATGCCAGGGATGTTGTCTTAGTGATCTGAGATCTTGAAAGGCAGATATTCTCTAGCTGGGTCAGGTTCTTGCTGTATGCAGTTTTATGTTTGCTATTAATCAAAAAGTCTTTCAGCTGTATATAGGGCCAAGGTTCGAGTGATGGTTCACCAAATTCGTTTCTGAGAGCATCTGTTGATTTGACTCTGTCATCAGTCAAGCAATGGGTAACCAGCAATTTACTGGTGGTAGTGGGGGTTGGAAATCTCAGCTTGATTTCACCTGGTGGGAAGTCTGGGTTGTCCGCAATCGGTGTCAATGGGCCAGGGATTGTGGCTAGTTTATAAGGTATAGCTATTTTGTGCCAGACATCAAGTATGGCTGCTACGAAGGGATTAGGTATTTTCTTAGTGAATTTGGAGAAGGTTGACCAGGGGAAGTAAAGGATGGGTTTCTTATTATGGTCTCGCTCTAGCTGTACCCAGTCTTTGTTAGTGTCGTGGCAATGCCAGTCTATCAATCTTGTAATATGGGAGGCTATATAGTATTTCTTATAGTCAGGTAGACCAATGCCCCCCTTATTTTTTGGAAGTGTGAGGGATTTCAAACTAATTCTTGGTTTTTTCCCAGCCCAAAGGAAGTGTCTCTGGACTTTTTGTAACTTCGAAAAGAAGGAGGGAGGTATCTTAATTGGTAAGACGTTGAAAAGGTAGAGCAATCTCGGGAGGATAGTCATTTTTAGAATAGACGCTCTTCCGAACCAGTAAAAGAGTTTGGGAGTCCATTTTTGTAGGTCTACAGTGATAGAATGTAGTAAGGGAACAAAATTTGCCGAAAAGAGACTGTCAATAGATGGGGTCAGTTTGATTCCTAGATATTTAAGGGTATTCGATTCCCATTTAAATTTGTGGTTATTCTTGATTAGGTCATAAGTTTTGGGGTCTAGGTTCAGATTGAGGGCTTCTGATTTTGACTGGTTAATTTTGAAATTTGAAACAAATCCAAAAATTAAAAAAATTTCTGTGAGGTTGGGGATAGATAAGTGTGGCTGCGTGATAAAGAAGAGAAGATCATCTGCATATGCAGCTACTTTGTATTCCTTCTTCAGTACAGTGAATCCTCTAATGTCATGTGAGTTATTTATAGTCCTAATCAGGGGTTCTAGTGATAGAATAAAGAGCAGGGGGGAGAGGGGTCATCCCTGGCGAGTGCCATTGTGTATCTTAATAGGGTCAGATAGAACATTATTAATTTTGATTTTGGCCTGAGGGTTGACGTATAGGGTCCGAATCCAATTCAGCATGTGCTCTCCAAGACCTACATGAGAGCACGTGGCTAGCATATAGTCCCATGATATCCTATCGAAGGCCTTCTCCGCATCGGTAGACAGGAGAAGGCCCTCGATCTTCGTGCATTTTGCCTGATGAATAAGGTTAAGGGATTTGGTGATGTTATCTCTGGCTTCCCTACCCGGCATAAAGCCGACCTGTTCAGGTCCAATTAATTGGGAGAGTAAAGGTTTCATTCTATTAGCCAGAATTTTCGCCAACAATTTAATGTCAACGTTCAATAATGAAATTGGTCTAAAATTAGAGCAATCAGAGTGGTCTTTGTCTGGTTTTGGTACAACTGCTATATGTGCGCTGAGTAGGGCATTAGAGTCATGTTTATTTTTGGATAGATGGTTGAATGCCTTGAGTAGTGGACTTGTCAGAAGCTGGGTAAAGGTCTTATAATACTGGGATGTAAATCCATCTGGGCCTGGGCTTTTCCCCGTTTTTAAATCTTTGATAGCTCCCTGTATCTCAACTGCTGTGATAGGGTCTTCCAGGGATGAGACGTCTTCTCTAAAGAGGGAAGGTAACTTGCTATTTATTAAGAAATCCCTGATCACTGCATCTCTGGGAGCCACAATGTGGGAAGGCTTGTGTTGAGTGGGTAGGTTATAGAGTTTATCATAGAAATTATAGAATATTTTTGCAATATTTTCCGGTTCATATTCTAATATACCTTGTTTGTTGCGAATGGCGTGTATATGGTTCGCCGTCTTAAAGTCTTTCAGGGCTCTGGCCAGGAATTTTCCACTTTTGTCCCCGTGCTCGTAGAATATATTCTTTTTAAACAATATGATTTTTTGAGTATGTAGGTCTAATATACGTTTCAGAGACTGCCTATTGTGGTTAAGTTCAGCTTCTACCTTAAGGGACAATGATTTTTTATGTTGTAGTTCTAATCTGGCTATTGTGTTAGATAATTGAGTTATCTCCTTTTCTTTATCTCTTTTCTTCCTGGCTCCCCATTTCATCAGTTCACCTCTAATCACCGTTTTATGTGCTTCCCAGTTATTAAGGGGGTTGGTATCGGAGTCAAGGTTAATCTGAAAGTAAGTCTGGATTGAGGTCTGGATGCTATTATGGACTGATTGGTCCGTCAATAGGGCCGCATTGAGTCGCCAGTTGAATGTTGCGCTTTTGGGGGGATTAAATTGCATTGTAATTGCAGTAGGGGCATGGTCATATAGGGAGATGATACCTATCTCTGCTCTCATCAGGCTAGGTAAATCTCTTTGTGTGAGGAAAATTAAATCGATTCTGGAGTATCTCTTATGAGGAGCCGAAAAAAAGGAGTAATCCCTGTCAGTGGGGTGTGTCGATCTCCATGTATCCACTAGTGACAGAGATTGCAATAAAGCCTTAATGCGTTTCAATATTCTGTAGGAGACATGTGAGTGTCCTGTGGATGTGTCATGAAGTGGTGAAAGCGGAACATTAAAATCTCCACCCAGGATTATGCAGCCCTCTGCAAACCACTTTAGTTCATTCATTATTTTACTGCAGAATGTGATATGAGATTTATTTGGGAAGTACACGTTAGCTAGCGTGACCGGAGTCCCTTCCCAGGTACCTTTTAATAAGATGTATCTGCCTTCAGTGTCTATCAGTTGGTGTTTGATTATGAATGGGGCGTTTTTGTTGATTAGTATTGAGACCCCTTTCGTCTTAGCCAGGGAATTCGTCGCATGATGAGCCATAGTGTAGAGGTTATCAGTTATTTTGGGAATGTTCTGTCCTTTAAAATGAGTTTCTTGTATAAATACAACTAAGGGTTTGACCTTTCTGAGTTCCCTGAGCAGTTTGGCCCGCTTTTCTGGAATATTAAGACCATTAGCATTATGTGATACTATTGTGGGCGAGGGCCCTAGGTAGGAGAAGGACATTTTGTATGTCTTTGGGTGTATAGTCGACAGCTATCAGATAGGGAGTATGGGGAGTCAGGAAGAAGGGGAAAGGGGGGAGGGAGGGTTTGTGGAAGAGAAAGAGTATAAGTCCCTAAACTATGAAACCGTCAGACCCAATAGGTGGGTCTGATTCAATAGTAACTAAGGTGAGTCCGGGCCTCAGTTCTCCCAAAGAAGGGAAAGTGGGCCACGGGTTACCTGTGTCCCCCCAAAAAAATAATAAAAAAAATAAAAAAAAGGGGGAAGCACTTAGTATTTAAGGTAACCACGAACGACTCTCGGGGGGTGGTGGGAGGAGGCTTCGCGGATGGAAGTAGGATTCCGTAAAAATTTGAGGTATGTGTAGACGGTGAGGTCTACGGGAGTGGGACGGTGTATTTGTATTAATTATTAAAGCATAGTTCTGAGCCTTGTAATTACGGGGTAGACCGTTACCCTAACATGTAACGTAAACCTGTAAGAGTATAAATTTAAAGAACAATTTGTGTCAACTCGTGCTAACCAGACAACATTTCAACAGAGTTATTTAACTGGGTTCCCAACAAGTCCCCATCGAGGACCCAGCCAGGCAACCTGTAGGCAGCAACCATTCTAATGGGGGGCCATCCCCCACGTCGCCCCACCACGTCCCCCCTGCACCTTTCAGTTAGGCACGTCAGGTTTCTCACAGTTTCCTGTAAACAAAAAGGAACCTAGAATAATATGAACATCATACTACAAAATTTCTGTCACCTAGTGCCTTCTTAAAAATTCAGAAAAAAAAAAAAAAGGGGGGTGTGGACGTCCACGCAAGTAGTGTTCTCTTCATATATACAGACAAAATCCATCCTAAGGGATACATGTGTACTCACAGTTCCCGTATATGGAGCGGTAAGTCCACTTCTGACCATGAAGAGAGGCTGGATGGCATGAGCCTGCTGGGTCGATGGTGGGGTTGCTTTCCACAAGCCTGTGGTAAGTTTTCCACATATAATGGAGGGTGCATAGGGAGAAACTAAATTAGTGGGAAACAAAACAAAGAGAAATAAAAAGAAAAGTCAGTAGCATTGCAGGAACCAATTATGTTGAGGAGTGGCAAAGTTCTCTGTATTCCTTCCCATCCTTTACGTGAACATCGTGTGATGGGTGAGTAGGCCATATGACCTTCAAAGTCTTGCAAGTTGGAGGCATTCACATCTTGTTTTTTCAGACTTTTCTAATTGGTCATGAGGAAAAAAGATTCGTTCAAAATCATTTCTAGGAGAAGGTGATATCAGCTTCTTGGGAATATCTGTGTGAATGCTGACCTCAAGTGGCTGGTGTTAAGAACACAGTTTACTTTCCCTTTCTTCCTCTCCTTCTTTTCTTTCTTTTCTCTTTCCTTTCCTCTCTCTCACCTTTTAAATGGCAGCTTGTATGTTTAGCAGGTGTGCGTTTATGCAGAGGTCTATGTAAGCAAGGGTAGCTTGATTAACAGAACACAACAAGTGTTAATCAAATAGTACAATAAATGGGGCAGCTGTAACCGTATCTCGAAGCCGCAAACTGAATTAAGTGCAGGAATATCTCTACCTGTCATCTCTTTGTCTGGAGCTCCTAGGAAATGGTGAGTGAAAACTGTTCTTATGGGAGCTTTTTCTGGACTGACCAGGACGAAATGTAGACTTATCCGGAGAAGGGCCATAAGATGTTGGTTGATTGTTGATCGGAGGAGGAAGCATGAATTCCGCATACCAGTCGGGAAGATCAATGGGAGTAATTTGTAGACTCTCACAAAATCCATTTAGGTCTTCTGGGACTCTCAGTAGGTACTGCTTGCTATTATATGTAGCTTGGAGTGCAAAAGGAAATTTCCACCTGTATCTTATTTCCTTCTCTTTCAGCACCTCCAACAAAGGTCTCAGGGCTCTCCTATTCTTTAAAGTGATTGGTGATAAATCCTGGAATAAGTATATTTCCGTCTCATTAAAAATGATTTGGTCGCTCGCCCTGGCTTTTTGCAGGATTTCTTCCTTCAAGGTATAATTAGGAAGACAGCAAATCACATCTCTTGGGGGATTGTTGTCTGGAGCTCTGGGCTTAAGAGCTCTATGCGCTCTATCAAATTCAATAGGTGAGGCCTCGGGCCTATCCAGGAGGCCATTAAAGATAGAAGTGAGAGCCGGCTTAATTTGATCAGGCAGGGTAGTTTCTGGTATGCCCCGTACTCTAATGTTTTGCCTACGGCTTCTATTGTCGAGGTCTTCTAAATGCCTATTGGTGGCTATTAGGTGTTGGGAGTGAGACACGGCGATATCATCCAGTCTGGTAAGGGCCCTGTCCCTTCTCCTTCCTGATTTCTCTGAAACCGCCATTTGCTCTGAGAGCCTAAGCAATTAATTTTTTATGTCAGAAATGGCGATTGAGAAAGAGTTCTTAATGTCAGCAGCGATTTCTGTCATAGAAGCGTAGGTCAGAGGGCAATCACCCTGTACAGTACCTCCCATGGAGTCTTCCGATGCAGGTAGAGAAACCTCATCATCGTCCATGTCGTCTCCCCCATTCTTCCTCGCTGCCGGCGCCATCTTTGATTTTCGTCCGCTGCCTGTGTAGCGATATTTACTCAGATTTGCCGATGAGAGTTTGTTTTTCGGCGTTCCCATCGAGCGCAGGAGTCTTCTAGGTGTCCCCCTCGTGCAGTATGTGCTCATAATCTTCCTGTCAGAGGCCGATTTAGCACCCATCCCGAGCCGCAGACCAGGAGCTCTCTCAAGCAGCGTCCATCTACGCCGCGCTCCAAGCCACGCCCCCCCTAATTCTAACCCTAACCCTAACCCTAAACCCTAACCCTAACAATAACCCATAACCCTAACCCTAACCCTAACCCTAAACCATAACCCTAACCCTAACCCATAACCCTAACCCTAACCCTAACCCCTAACACTAACCCTAACCCTAACCCTAAACCCTAAACCTTTGCAGGTTTGTTGATACTGGCAGTACTTGCTTTGTATGAGAGACGTATATCGTTTTTGTGTCTGAGCCTTCTTGTGTCTGCTCTTCAGTACTGCTTGTGTCTACACTCACTTCAACTGTTTGTTCGGAAGTTACAGAGATGGGCTGGTCAATGTCAGTTTTCTCTTCTATTCTTGCTTCTACTGTTGTCATTACATTGTCTCTTAAACCTTCAACATACACCTCCACTTCTCCAAGGTTGCCTACCCCTGCTCTACTCTGACCATACAAAGAACAAAAGCTGATCTGCGCTTGCATGGTCAATTTTCATGCTTTGTCTGGCTGTTCAGAGCTACACCCCCTCCTGTGTCCTCACTTACCGGATGAAATGCTACGCTTTCCCCGACTTGTTCATTCCCTGACTTAGTTGGGGTAGGCGGTACACTTTGGTGGGGGTCAGCCACGCCCAGTGACCTTTGACCTCTGGGGACCCGCCCTCTGACCTTTGACCTCTGGGGGAGGTCCCTGTGCAAGAGCCTGGGTCCTAGCCTTGTTCTTAAAGGGAGAACCCTAACCCTAACCCTAGCCCTAGCCCTAACCCTAACCCTAACCCTAACCCTAAACCCTAAACCCTAACCCTAACCCTAAACCCTAACCCTAGCCTTCCTCTTAAAGGGAAAACCCTAATTCTAACCCTAACCCTAACCCTAAACCCTAACCCTAACCCTAACTCATAACCTTAACCCTAACCCTAACCCTAACCCTAACCCATAACCCTAACCCTAACCCTAACCCCTAACCCTAACCCTAACCCTAAACCCTAAACCTTTGCAGGTTTGTTGATACTGGCAGTACTTGCTTTGTATGAGAGACGTATATCGTTTTTGTGTCTGAGCCTTCTTGTGTCTGCTCTTCAGTAGTGATGAGCCGAACACCCCCGGGTTCGGTTCGCACCAGAACCCGCGAACGGACCGAAAGTTCGCACGAACATTAGAACCCTATTAAATACAATGGATGCGAACATTCGGATTCTAAAGTGCTAATTATAACGACTATTATCCATGTTATTGTCCTAAACAGAGTTTGGGAACCCGGGTTCTGCACCAGGGGACATGTATCAATGCAAAAAGAAGTTTTAAAAACTGACGTTTTCCGGGAGCAGTCATTTTAATGATGCATAAAGTGAAAAAAAAAGTCAAATATGCCTTTAAATATTGTACCTGGGGGGTGTCTAAAGTATGCCTGTGAAGTGCCACGTGTTTCCCGTGTTTAGAACTGTCCCTGCACAAAATAACATTTCTAAAGGAAAAAAAAGCCATTTAAAACTGCTTGCGGCTTTAATGTAATGTCTGGTCCCGGTAATATGGATGAAAATCTTTAAGAAAAATGGCATAGCTACCCCATCAACCCCCCCCCCCCACCCCAGCCCATTACCAGCCCCTTTGGGTCTTGTATGGATATTAAGGGGAACCCCGCACACAAAATAAAAAAGGCCCTATATACTCTGAACAGCCGTATACAGGCGGTGCATACAAGACAGGGACTGTAGGTTTGTTTTTATGTAGAATCTGTTTGTAATTTTGAACAGCTACATTGTTTAAGTGTAGCTCCAGGCCAAATACCTATTTTTAAGCTTTTTGGAAAACATAGGGAAGGGTTATCACCCCTGTAACATTTTTTTTGCTGTCTGTGCCCCTGTTCAGAACATTTCACCTCACTTTGCGTCCCAATGACAACTGTTTTTGAAATGTGGTGTTTTTATTGAAACAAGGATTGGTGATAAAGCATCAGTAGAGAGGAGACACCTTTCTCCCATATTAATTCTTACAGGAGAGAATTTTCCTTCCAAGGGGTAGATTTCCTCTCACTTCCTGTTGTCTTCTTCCGTTTACAAGTAGTAGTCGTTTGTAAGTTGGATGTTTGAAAGTAGGGACCTGCCATATATACTCTTCAGAAATTGGCCCCTTAGGTGTTGGTGTTGGCACAACACTGTAAGCACTCACAGTTACTCTTGGTGGGTGCTGGAACGCCCTGCTGTCAACTATTATATCAGGAATTGTAATAACATATAATTGTTGAACAGTGGTAGTAAAAATTGGGCCTTTGATGGTGGTGCTGGTGCCACAACACTGTAAGGCCTGACAGCTACTCTTGGTGGGCGCAGCAATGGGCCCTGCTGTGAATTATTAGATCAATAATTAGAATTGCATGCCCCTGTTGAACAGGGGCTGAAAAATTGGGCCTTTGGTGGTGGTGGTGGTGGTGGTGTTGACACAACACTGTAAGGCCTGACAGTTACTCTTGGTGGGCGCAGCAATGGGCCCTGCTGTGAATTATTAGATCAATAATTAGAATTGCATGCCCCTGTTGAACAGGGGCTGAAAAATTGGGCCTTTGGTGGTGGTGGTGGTGGTGGTGGTGGTGGTGTTGACACAACACTATAAGGCCTGACAGTTACTCTTGGTGGGCGCAGCAATGGGCCCTGCTGTGAATTATTAGATCAATAATTGTAATTACACGCCCCTGTTAAACAGGGGCTGAAAAATTGGGCCTTAGGCACTGGTGGCACAACACTGCAACCCCTCACAGATACTGTACTTGGAGCACAGCAATGAGGCCTGTTGCAAAGTATTGCATCAAAAATTGTAATTACACGCCCCTGTTAAACAGGGGCTGAAAAATTGGGCCTTAGCCACTGGTGGTGGCACCCATAAACCAAAATGATCTTCCAAGCTATCATCATTAATCGGATCATTGAGGAGGAGGAGGAGGATAGCTAGTCAACATAACAGCACAGGAACTCAGCATCAGCATCAGTCTTGAAGGGATGTGACATTTTAAAATCAATTAGTCTGTTATATCAGCATCAGGTGTGTGGTAGCTGGTGGTGATCCAAGACTGGTTCATCTTGATGAAAGTCAGTCGATCAACCGAGTCGGTGGACAGGCGCACCCTGTGATCCGTGACAAATCCTCCAGCAGCACTGAATGTGCGTTCTGAAAGAACGCTGGATGCAGGACAGGCCAGTAGCTCAATTGCATACTGTGCAAGCTCTGGCCAGTGATCCATCCTCAAGACCCAGTAAGCCAGAGGATTTTCGGTGGGGAAGGTGTCCAAGTCTGACCTTGCCCCTAGGTATTCCTGCACCATGTATATCAGACGCTGGCGATGGTTGCTGGAAACGATCATACTTTGGGGCTGCGGACTAAAGAATTGTCTGAACGCATCGGTCAGACGGCCACCTTCCCCACCGCTCCTTCTTTGACTGCCCGAAGCCTCAGCAACTCGTTGTCCAGGACCAGGAGTTTGTAACCTCCCAGTCTCTGGGAACGCGTTGCACAGACCTTTCTGCAAGGCCTCCCGGAGTTGTCTCATCCTCTGCTCCCTCTGCGACGGTAACATAAGGTCCGCAACCTTACCCTTGTACCGTGGATCAAGGAGAGTGGCCAGCCAGTAATGGTCCCTCTCCTTGATCCGAAGAATACGAGGATCCTTCCGCAGACTTTGCAGGATCAGGGAGGCCATGTAGCGTTGGTTAGCTGAGGCATTCAGTCCGGAGTCCTCTGGGTCACTAAGGACGACATGATCCTCAGCCACCTCCTCCCAGCCACGTACAAGTCCACTGGTTTCTTGGGACTGTAAATCATCCCTAAAAGACTGCTGCTGATGATGCTGAGTGCCAGCCTCCACCTCCATGCTGACACAATCCTCCTCCTCCTCCTCTTCCTGTGCGATGGGTGGGACAGAAGGAACACTGTCAGGGTAAAGGGGGCCTTGAGAGGCAAGGAAGTCCTCCTCTTCCTGCCTCTGTTCTGCCTCAAGTGCACTGTCCATTATTCCACGCAGCGTGTGCTCCAACAGGTGGACAAGAGGTACAGTGTCACTGATGCATGCACTGTCACTGCTCACCATCCTCGTGGCCTCCTCAAATGGTGCCAGGACAGTGCATGCATCCCTGATCGTGGTGAAAAAAACCCGAGCTCCCCTGACCCTGTCCTGGTGCCGTAGTCGCACAGGTACTCATTGATGGCCCTCTGCTGCGTGTGCAGCTGCTGCAGCATGGCCAACGTTGAGTTCCACCTGGTGGGCATGTCACATATAAGGCGGTTCTTGGGCAGGTTCAACTCCTTTTGCAGCTCAGCCAGGCGAGCACTGGCATTATAAGATCTGCGGAAATGAACACAGACTTTCCTGGCCTGCCTCAGGACATCCTGTAAGCCCGGGTACCTGCCCAAGAACCGCTGCACCACCAGGTTAAGGACGTGAGCCATACAGGGCACATGGGTCAGTTGTCCCTGTCGGAGGGCGGAGAGGAGGTTGGTGCCATTGTCGCAAACCACCATTCCTGGCTTAAGCTGGCGTGGCGTCAACCACCTCTCGGCCTGCCCCTGCAGAGCAGACAGGACCTCTGCCCCAGTGTGGCTCCTGTCCCCCAAACACACCAGCGCAAGCACGGCATGGCATCTTTTTGCCTGCGTACTTGCGTAGCCCCTTGAACGCCTACGGAGCACCGCTGGTTCCGAGGACAAACCACAGGAAGAGGCCATGGAGGAAGAAGAAGAGGAGGGGGTGGAGGAGAGAGGTGTGTCACAACCAGTAGTAGCATTTTGGAGGCGTGGCGGTGGAACAACCTCCAACACTACTGCACCTTGTCCTGCATCCTTCCCAGCTGCCAAAAGAGTGACCCAATGGGCCGTGAAAGAAAGGTAACGTCCCTGTCCATGCCTGCTGGACCATGAGTCAGCGGTAATATGCACCTTACCGCTGACCGCCCTGTCCAGCGAGGCCAAGACATTGCCTTCCACATGCCTGTAGAGAGCCGGAATCACCTTCCGTGAGAAAAAGTGGCGTTTGGGAACCTGCCACTGAGGAACCGCACATTGCACAAACTCAGGAAGGGGGCCGAATCTACCAACTGAAAAGGCAGCAGTTGAAGCGCTAGCAATTTAGCCAAGCTAGAATTCAACCGCTGGGCATGTGGATGGCTGGGAGTGAACTTCTTTCGACGGTCCAGCAGCTGGGGCAGGGAAATTTGCCTGCTAGAATCGGACGTCGGTGTACTGCTAGCAGAGTGGCCGCAAGTACTTGGCTGTGACACACCTAATTCTACACCTTCATTCCTCTCAGAGCAGGTTTCAGAGAGGACTGAAGGTATAGTGGGGTTGGAGATCCCAGCTGATGCGGTGCAAGAAGAGGTCAGCTTTGTTCTTTGGTGTGGGTCTTTAAGGTAGGCTTGCCAACGAGCTGCATGGCAGGTCAACATATGTCTGATCAAGCATGTGGTGCCCAAGCGGCTGATGTTTTGGCCACGCGATATACGCTTGAGACATATGTTGCAAACAGCAGCTGTGCGATCTGATGCACTCGCCTCAAAAAAGGCCCACACCAAAGAACTTTTTGAATGACGGGCAGAGGCAGCGCCCTGCACAGGCGGAGCTCTGCGGTGTGATTCCGTCGGTGTGCTGCCCATACGCTGGCCAGCCAAGGGCATCCTGCCTCGTTGGAGATGTGCCTCCTCCTCATCCTCCTCCTCCTCCTCTCTCCTATTAGGCACCCACGTGGAGTCAGTGACCTCATCATCCCCTCCCTCCTCATCACTGGAGCCAATCTGGCAGTATGCTGCAGCTGCTGGAGCATGACTGCCAGATTGGTGTCCTTCTTGAGCATCCCCTCTCTCTGCTCTCATGCTACTGCCTTCCTCTATCTGGGTATCATCATCAGATCCTTCGAAACGCTGGGCATCCTCCTGGAGCATGTACCCAACACTGTGCTCAAACAGTTCGGGGGACTCCTCAGGAGGAGGACATGGTGGGTCTAGGGAAGAATTGACTAATGAAGATAATGATACCAGAGAAGAGGACGCTTTGGCAGCTGCTTTGCCAGTACCCTGAGCCTGGGTGAGAGAGGATGAGGAGGATGAGGTGGGCTTGGTCATCCACTCTACCAAGTGTTCGGCATGATGTGGCTCAACATGTCCAGCTGCCGAAAAGAAGGACAAGCGTGTCCCATGGCCATGTGCTGATGACAATGCACCGCGTCCACGACCAGCACTGTTGCCCCCAGACACAGAGCCTGCGTGCCCTCTTTTTTTGCCTCCTGACTGTCTGCCTCTCCTTGTTTGCCTTCCAGACATTTTAATGGATGGCCTGCAGGGAGATGGGAAAAACAGCAATAAGGGCTACCTTCAGGTGTATACTGTGCAGGAGGCTTAGCAACAATGACACTGACACTGTCCCCTGCCTATCCTTCTCTGTCCCTAAACACAAGGATTTGCAATATGCTTCAGCAAGATTGGTTTAGCACAGAATAGCACACTGTCAGTTTCACTCACTGTCCTACTCTGTCCCTACAAACTAGATTTAGCACAGAATAGCACACTGATAGTTTCCACGAGTGTCCTTCTCTGTCCCTAAACTCAAGGATTTCAAATATGGTTCAGCAAGATTGGTTTAGAACAGAATAGCACACTGACACTTTCCCTCACTGTCCTACTCTGTCCCTACAAACACGATTTAGCACAGAATAGCACACTGATAGTTTCCACGAGTGTCCTTCTCTGTCCCTAAACTCAAGGATTTCAAATATGGTTCAGCAAGATTGGTTTAGAACAGAATAGCACACTGTCAGTTTCACTCACTGTACCTCTCTGTCCCTACAAACAAGATTTAGCACAGAATAGCACACTGATAGTTTCCACGAGTGTCCTTCTCTGTCCCTAAACTCAAGGATTTCAAATATGGTTCAGCAAGATTGGTTTAGAACAGAATAGCACACTGTCAGTTTCACTCACTGTCCTACTCTGTCCCTACAAACTAGATTTAGCACAGAATAGCACACTGAGAGTTTCCACGAGTGTCCTTCTCTGTCCCTAAACTCAAGGATTTCAAATATGGTTCAGCAAGATTGGTTTAGAACAGAATAGCACACTGACACTTTCCCTCACTGTCCTACTTTGTCCCTACAAACAAGATTTAGCACAGAATAGCACACTGATAGTTTCCACGAGTGTCCTTCTCTGTCCCTAAACTCAAGGATTTCAAATATGGTTCAGCAAGATTGGTTTAGAACAGAATAGCACACTGTCAGTTTCACTCACTGTACCTCTCTGTCCCTACAAACAAGATTTAGCACAGAATAGCACACTGATAGTTTCCACGAGTGCCCTTCTCTGTCCCTAAACTCAAGGATTTCAAATATGGTTCAGCAAGATTGGTTTAGAACAGAATAGCACACTGTCAGTTTCACTCACTGTCCTACTCTGTCCCTACAAACTAGATTTAGCACAGAATAGCACACTGAGAGTTTCCACGAGTGTCCTTCTCTGTCCCTAAACTCAAGGATTTCAAATATGGTTCAGCAAGATTGGTTTAGAACAGAATAGCACACTGTCAGTTTCACTCACTGTCCTACTCTGTCCCTACAAACTAGATTTAGCACAGAATAGCACACTGAGAGTTTCCACGAGTGTCCTTCTCTGTCCCTAAACTCAAGGATTTCAAATATGGTTCAGCAAGATTGGTTTAGAACAGAATAGCACACTGACACTTTCCCTCACTGTCCTACTCTGTCCCTACAAACAAGATTTAGCACAGAATAGCACACTGATAGTTTCCACGAGTGTCCTTCTCTGTCCCTAAACTCAAGGATTTCAAATATGGTTCAGCAAGATTGGTTTAGAACAGAATAGCACACTGTCAGTTTCACTCACTGTCCTACTCTGTCCCTACAAACAAGATTTAGCACAGAATAGCACACTGACACTTTCCCTCACTGTACCTCTCAGTCCCTAAACTCAAGGATTTCAAATATGGTTCAGCAAGATTAGTTTAGAACAGAATAGCACACTGTCAGTTTCACTCACTGTCCTACTCTGTCCCTACAAACAAGATTTAGCACAGAATAGCACACTGACACTTTCCCTCACTGTACCTCTCAGTCCCTAAACTCAAGGATTTCAAATATGGTTCAGCAAGATTGGTTTAGAACAGAATAGCACACTGTCAGTTTCACTCACTGTCCTACTCTGTCCCTACAAACAAGATTTAGCACAGAATAGCACACTGACACTTTCCCTCACTGTACCTCTCTGTCCCTAAACTCAAGGATTTCAAATATGGTTCAGCAAGATTGGTTTAGAACAGAATAGCACACTGTCAGTTTCACTCACTGTCCTACTCTGTCCCTACAAACAAGATTTAGCACAGAATAGCACACTGACACTTTCCCTCACTCTACCTCTCAGTCCCTAAACTCAAGGATTTCAAATATGGTTCAGCAAGATTGGTTTAGAACAGAATAGCACACTGTCAGTTTCACTCACTGTCCTACTCTGTCCCTACAAACAAGATTTAGCACAGAATAGCACACTGACACTTTCCCTCACTGTACCTCTCTGTCCCTAAACTCAAGGATTTCAAATATGGTTCAGCAAGATTGGTTTAGAACAGAATAGCACACTGACACTTTCCTTCACTGTACCTCTCTGTCCCTACAAACAAGGTTTAGCACAGAATAACACACTGACACTCTCCCTACCTATCCTTATTTGTCCCTAAACACAAGGAATCCAGGATTAGTAAAGGAAAAAAAATGACACTGTCCCTGCCTATGCTTCTTTTTCCCTGCTCCGGAACACACTACACAAGGCCGCCGCGCTGATGGCCTTTTATAGTGTGGGGCGTGTACTAAACCCCCTCAAGAATAATTGGCCACAGGAATCCTGCCTGTGGCCAATCATTGCTCTCCTCGCTGCCGGCGCTGTGATTGGCCAAGCATGCGGGGTCACAGTGCATGCTTGGCCAATCACAGCGCCTGGATGACACTGCGATGGCGTAGTGCATTGTGGGCCGTTCGCGTCACTCGAATTTGGCGCAAACGGCCCAAATCGTTCGATCTTCGTCGAACGATCGAACAGCCGATGTTCGAGTCGAACGTATGTTCGACTCGAACACGAAGCTCATCCCTACTCTTCAGTACTGCTTGTGTCTACACTCACTTCAACTGTTTGTTCGGAAGTTACAGAGATGGGCTGGTCAATGTCAGTTTTCTCTTCTATTCTTGCTTCTACTGTTGTCATTACATTGTCTCTTAAACCTTCAACATACACCTCCACCTCTCCAAGGTTGCCTACCCCTGCTCTACTCTGACCATACAAAGAACAAAAGCTGATCTGCGCTTGCATGGTCAATTTTCATGCTTTGTCTGGCTGTTCAGAGCTACACCCCCTCCTGTGTCCTCACTTACCGGATGAAATGGACCCCTAGCTTTTCAGTCTAGGGGTCGTTCAGGCTTAGAATGTTGGCCAGGGATGGCAAATTCACATCAGTTTGCAAAGAAAGGGACTATAGTGAAGTACTGCTTGGCAATGTACGCTTTCCCCGACTTGTTCATTCCCCGACTTAGTTGGGGTAGGCGGTACACTTTGGTGGGGGTCAGCCACGCCCAGTGACCTTTGACCTCTGGGGACCCGCCCTCTGACCTTTGACCTCTGGGGGAGGTCCCTGTGCAAGAGCCTGGGTCCTAGCCTTGTTCTTAAAGGGAGAACCCTAACCCTAACCCTAGCCCTAGCCCTAACCCTAGCCCTAACCCTAACCCTAACCCTAACCCTAAACCCTAAACCCTAACCCTAGCCTTCCTCTTAAAGGGAAAACCCTAATTCTAACCCTAACCCTAACCCTAAACCCTAACCCTAACCCATAACCCTAACCCTAACCCTAACCCCTAACCCTAACCCTAACCCTAACCCTAAACCCTAAACCTTTGCAGGTTTGTTGATACTGGCAGTACTTGCTTTGTATGAGAGACGTATATCGTTTTTGTGTCTGAGCCTTCTTGTGTCTGCTCTTCAGTACTGCTTGTGTCTACACTCACTTCAACTGTTTGTTCGGAAGTTACAGAGATGGGCTGGTCAATGTCAGTTTTCTCTTCTATTCTTGCTTCTACTGTTGTCATTACATTGTCTCTTAAACCTTCAACATACACCTCCACCTCTCCAAGGTTGCCTACCCCTGCTCTACTCTGACCATACAAAGAACAAAAGCTGATCTGCGCTTGCATGGTCAATTTTCATGCTTTGTCTGGCTGTTCAGAGCTACACCCCCTCCTGTGTCCTCACTTACCGGATGAAATGGACCCCTAGCTTTTCAGTCTAGGGGTCGTTCAGGCTTAGAATGTTGGCCAGGGATGGCAAATTCACATCAGTTTGCAAAGAAAGGGACTATAGTGAAGTACTGCTTGGCAATGTGTTTATTGCGCAAATAAAAATGGGTACTTACATGGGTACTTCAGAGCTACAGGACACTGTGCAGACACACAGTGGGGGTTAAAAACGAGTGGCCAGCTAGAGCCCTATAATTATACATACCCATGCCTCCATCCCTGGTAATATGTAAAAAAAGGGAAAATGGGCTGTGGGACTTTGAATGAGGCATGCGTATGGATGGGTAAAAAGTCTAGGATATCAGAAAATATACAGTAAATAAATTGTCACAGTCCCGATACAGGAAATCTCTGTAGCCATGAGGAACTGCTTGACAATTGATCCAATAAATGAAAATCAATAGGTAGATATGAAAATATATATTGTAATGTATCATATTGAATAATACACAGATCATGTATACAGTGGCATAATACATATAGTGTTAATCCCATTTTACATATTTGATGTTCACAATGAATGGACATAATTAAAACAGCAGAAACCAATCAAAGATGGACATACAGAAGGAGTGACCATGATTATCCTAATGAATGGGTACAAAAAGGAAATTGGTAAAAATTCATAATTGGGCAGACTTGACTTGTCATCCCTGAGTATAGACTCGACGCGTTTCCTGGCGTTTAAAGCCAGTCATCAGGAGTGGGGTGCGTAGATATCAACTACAGAAAAATAAATGAATTAAATGAGTAGGTCAATGGGGTCCCAGGAATGAATCATGCTTTCAATAAGAGAGTAAAGTTAAGAATTTATACATTACCAATAGGGATGAGCTTCGTGTTCGAGTCGAACATACGTTCGACTCGAACATCGGCTGTTCGATCGTTCGACGAAGATCGAACGATTTGGGCCGTTCGCGCCAAATTCGAGTGACGCGAACGGCCCACAATGCACTGCGCCATCGCAGTGTCATCCAGGCGCTGTGATTGGCCAAGCATGCACTGTGACCCCGCATGCTTGGCCAATCACAGCGCCGGCAGCGAGGAGAGCAATGATTGGCCACAGGCAGGATGCCTGTGGCCAATTATTGCTGAGGGTGTTTAGTACACGCCCCACACTATAAAAGGCCGCCAGCACGGCGGCCTAGTGTAGTGTGTTCCGGAGCAGGGAAAGAGAAGCATAGGCAGGGACAGTGACATTTATTTTTTCTTGCTTAACCTGGATTCCTTTAGTTTAGGGAAAGAGAAGGATAGGTAGGGAGAGTGTCAGTGTGTTTTACTGTGCGAATCCTTGTTTCTAGGGACAGGGAAGGACAGTGAGGGAATTCTCCTTGTGCTATAGTGTGCTTTAAAAAAACATTTTTTCTAGGGACAGAAAACTATAGGTAGGGAGAGTGTCAGTGTGTTTTACTGTGCGAATCCTTGTTTCTAGGGACAGGGAAGGACAGTGAGGGAAATTCTCCTTGTGCTATAGTGTGCTTTAAAAAAAAAAATTTCTAGGGACAGAAAACTATAGGTAGGGAGAGTGTCAGTGTGTTTTACTGTGCGAATCCTTGTTTCTAGGGACAGGGAAGGACAGTGAGGGAAATTCTCCTTGTGCTATAGTGTGCTTTAAAAAAACATTTTTTCTAGGGACAGAAAACTATAGGTAGGGAGAGTGTCAGTGTGTTTTACTGTGCGAATCCTTGTTTCTAGGGACAGGGAAGGACAGTGAGGGAAATTCTCCTTGTGCTATAGTGTGCTTTAAAAAAACATTTTTTCTAGGGACAGAAAACTATAGGTAGGGAGAGTGTCAGTGTGTTTTACTGTGCGAATCCTTGTTTCTAGGGACAGGGAAGGACAGTGAGGGAAATTCTCCTTGTGCTATAGTGTGCTTTAAAAAAACATTTTTTCTAGGGACAGAAAACTATAGGTAGGGAGAGTGTCAGTGTGTTTTACTGTGCGAATCCTTGTTTCTAGGGACAGGGAAGGACAGTGAGGGAAATTCTCCTTGTGCTATAGTGTGCTTTAAAAAAACATTTTTTCTAGGGACAGAAAACTATAGGTAGGAAGAGTGTCAGTTTCTTTCACTGTGATAATCCTTGTTTCTAGGGACAGGGAAGGACAGTGAGGGAAATTCTCCTTGTGCTATAGTGTGCTTTAAAAAAACATTTTTTCTAGGGACAGAAAACTATAGGTAGGAAGAGTGTCAGTTTCTTTCACTGTGATAATCCTTGTTTCTAGGGACAGGGAAGGAAAGTGAGGGAAATTCTCCTTGTGCTATAGTGTGCTTTAAAAAAACATTTTTTCTAGGGACAGAAAACTATAGGTAGGAAGAGTGTCAGTTTCTTTCACTGTGATAATCCTTGTTTCTAGGGACAGGGAAGGAAAGTGAGGGAAATTCTCCTTGTGCTATAGTGTGCTTTAAAAAAACATTTTTTCTAGGGACAGAAAACTATAGGTAGGAAGAGTGTCAGTTTCTTTCACTGTAATAATCCTTGTTTCTAGGGACAGGGAAGGAAAGTGAGGGAAATTCTCCTTGTGCTATAGTGTGCTTTAAAAAAACATTTTTTCTAGGGACAGAAAACTATAGGTAGGAAGAGTGTCAGTTTCTTTCACTGTGATAATCCTTGTTTCTAGGGACAGGGAAGGACAGTGAGGGAAATTCTCCTTGTGCTATAGTGTGTTTTAAAAAAACATTTTTTCTAGGGACAGAAAACTATAGGTAGGAAGAGTGTCAGTTTCTTTCACTGTGATAATCCTTGTTTCTAGGGACAGGGAAGGAAAGTGAGGGAAATTCTCCTTGTGCTATAGTGTGCTTTAAAAAAACATTTTTTCTAGGGACAGAAAACTATAGGTAGGAAGAGTGTCAGTTTCTTTCACTGTGATAATCCTTGTTTCTAGGGACAGGGAAGGACAGTGAGGGAAATTCTCCTTGTGCTATAGTGTGCTTTAAAAAAACATTTTTTCTAGGGACAGAAAACTATAGGTAGGAAGAGTGTCAGTTTCTTTCACTGTGATAATCCTTGTTTCTAGGGACAGGGAAGGAAAGTGAGGGAAATTCTCCTTGTGCTATAGTGTGCTTTAAAAAAACATTTTTTCTAGGGACAGAAAACTATAGGTAGGAAGAGTGTCAGTTTCTTTCACTGTGATAATCCTTGTTTCTAGGGACAGGGAAGGACAGTGAGGGAAATTCTCCTTGTGCTATAGTGTGCTTTAAAAAAACATTTTTTCTAGGGACAGAAAACTATAGGTAGGAAGAGTGTCAGTTTCTTTCACTGTGATAATCCTTGTTTCTAGGGACAGGGAAGGAAAGTGAGGGAAATTCTCCTTGTGCTATAGTGTGCTTTAAAAAAACATTTTTTCTAGGGACAGAAAACTATAGGTAGGAAGAGTGTCAGTTTCTTTCACTGTGATAATCCTTGTTTCTAGGGACAGGGAAGGAAAGTGAGGGAAATTCTCCTTGTGCTATAGTGTGCTTTAAAAAAACATTTTTTCTAGGGACAGAAAACTATAGGTAGGAAGAGTGTCAGTTTCTTTCACTGTAATAATCCTTGTTTCTAGGGACAGGGAAGGAAAGTGAGGGAAATTCTCCTTGTGCTATAGTGTGCTTTAAAAAACATTTTTTCTAGGGACAGAAAACTATAGGTAGGAAGAGTGTCAGTTTCTTTCACTGTGATAATCCTTGTTTCTAGGGACAGGGAAGGACAGTGAGGGAAATTCTCCTTGTGCTATAGTGTGTTTTAAAAAAACATTTTTTCTAGGGACAGAAAACTATAGGTAGGAAGAGTGTCAGTTTCTTTCACTGTGATAATCCTTGTTTCTAGGGACAGGGAAGGAAAGTGAGGGAAATTCTCCTTGTGCTATAGTGTGCTTTAAAAAAACATTTTTTCTAGGGACAGAAAACTATAGGTAGGAAGAGTGTCAGTTTCTTTCACTGTGATAATCCTTGTTTCTAGGGACAGGGAAGGACAGTGAGGGAAATTCTCCTTGTGCTATAGTGTGCTTTAAAAAAACATTTTTTCTAGGGACAGAAAACTATAGGTAGGAAGAGTGTCAGTTTCTTTCACTGTGATAATCCTTGTTTCTAGGGACAGGGAAGGAAAGTGAGGGAAATTCTCCTTGTGCTATAGTGTGCTTTAAAAAAACATTTTTTCTAGGGACAGAAAACTATAGGTAGGAAGAGTGTCAGTTTCTTTCACTGTGATAATCCTTGTTTCTAGGGACAGGGAAGGAAAGTGAGGGAAATTCTCCTTGTGCTATAGTGTGCTTTAAAAAAACATTTTTTCTAGGGACAGAAAACTATAGGTAGGAAGAGTGTCAGTTTCTTTCACTGTGATAATCCTTGTTTCTAGGGACAGGGAAGGACAGTGAGGGAAATTCTCCATGTGCTATAGTGTGCTTTAAAAAAACATTTTTTCTAGGGACAGAAAACTATAGGTAGTGTGACAGCAGGAAGGTAAAGTCACCTGGTTGCATCCAGGGGGGTAGATATATTTCGCCCAGATTCAGGCTTTACGCCGACTTATACAACTAGGTGGAGAGTTGTATAAGGCTAGTGGGCTCATGGATGACTCATACCTCTAGGGAGAGTGTGGGGCGTCGTACAGACAGGGAGTTGATGAGACCAGCTGAAGCTTGTCAGCTCATTTAGGCCTCTATAAGAACTCCCAGCTTCATTAGATGTTAGCTCATGCCTGGAACCAGACCTGTGTGGACTGTCTAGGGAGAGTGAACCCCTGTGCGGTGAGACAAAGCCTGTGTGGCTATTTGCTTGGACATTTAAAACCAGGGACTTAGGGACTAGGACAGCACTAGGCTGATCCCAGTTGTTAGTTAGGAAACCTGTATGTTTAGTCAGAGGTCAAGTTGACCAGGATTTATTTTGTTTATGTTTCTTTTGCTTTGCTGTGTTTGTCACTGTAAATAGAAAATAAACCGCACCTTTTTGATTTTGAAAACCACAACCACCGTTTGCTGGGCCTGTTTTTGTGTGGGGAGCCCATCTCGGGGGTCACACACACCCGCTGCCGAGCTAACCCCCTCACAGTTGGTGGAGAACCAGTGGCAGTTTTTTTTTTAAGCCAGCATGGAGGAGATACTGAAGCAGCTGGCTCTAGCAAATGCCAATCAACAGCAGACAAATGCAGGTTTGCAAAAGAGCCTTGCAGCTCAACAGCAGAACTTCGCAGCCCAGCAGCAAGCTCATCAACAGAGCCTTGCAGCCCAGCAGCAAGCTCATCAACAGAGCCTTGCAGCCCAGCAGCAGACAAACGCAACTTTGCAACAGAGTCTGGAGGCTCAGCAACAAGCCCAGCAGCAATCTGAGGCCCGCTTCATAGACCTGTTACAGAAGCAAGAGCAGAGACTACAACAACAGATGGAAGCAGCAATGCAGCAACGTCCGCAGACCAGTGAGGAAAGCCGTCCCACTAATACCGCGTCCTTTGGGGTGAGTCGTTTATTGACAAAAATGACTGGAGAGGATGATCCAGAGGTATTTTTGACCACATTTGAAAGGACCGCTGAAAGAGAAAAGTGGCCTGAGGAGCAGTGGGCTGGACTGGTGGCTCCTCTGTTAACTGGTGAATCGCAGAAAGCTTACTATGACCTAGAGCCTAACCAAGCAAAAGACTATGCGATGCTAAAAGCTGAAATATTGGCAAGGCAGGGTGTCACCCAGGCTGTCCGGGCTCAGCGTGTGCATAACTGGACTTTCCAGCTTGGAAAACCCCCCAGGTCTCAAATGTATGATCTCATTCACCTGAGCAGAAAGTGGCTACAGCCAGAGACTTTGTCCGCACCAAAGATTGTGGAACGTGTTGTAATGGATCGGTTTTTGAGAGCTCTTCCTACTGCCATCCAAAAGTGGGTAAGCCATGGAGACCCAGAGACGGCCGATGGTCTTGTGGATCGTGTGGAGAAATACTTGGCTACAGAGAACCTGACGGCCTCTTCCAGAGACACTCGGACTTTCCACCCTAAGACCAGACCATCCCCAGGGGCGGATAAGAGGATTCCAAGGGGTGAGGGTGGAGAGAGTGAGAGGGTGGGAGCTCTACCCCAAGTTTGGCGAGAACAGCCTGGGAAATCAGCGGCTCAAGAGGCCGCAAGAAGGATCGTTTGCTACCGCTGCCGGCAAGCGGGACATATTGCAGCCAATTGCCCGGTTGTGGAGGAACCCATGCAGTGTGACTTTCTGACGGGCAGACGTCAGTCGCTGTGTGTGACAGTCGCATGCACTGCCATTCGAGGAACTGAGAAACATTTATGCAAAATGTGTGTTAATGGTAGAAATGTTGTGGTATTGCTGGATTCAGGTAGCCTTGTGACCCTGATAAAGGCTGAGTTAGTTAAAACAGAGGTCTCTGGGAATAGCAAGGTAGCTGTTATTTGTGTGCATGGGGACACCCGAGAGTATCCAGTGACTACAGTGTGTTTCGAGACCCCCAAAGGTACCCTCTCTCATCCAGTGGGCTTAGTATCTCAGTTACCGCATGACGCCATTGTGGGAAGGGATTTTCCGAAGTTCTGGGAACTGTGGGATGATCCTGAGCCCCCCACTGGTGCCCCTATGTACCAGGAATGTGATAGCCAGAACTCCCCTGAGAGTGGTGAGGACTCTCCAGAATTTCCCTTATCAGTATTGGCAGGGGAGACTCAAGAAACTGGAGAGGAGCCCACCTCCTCAGACGAAAACCTACCGTCTGTGGAGTTTTCTGATCTTGAGGTTCACAGGGAAAACTTTGCCACAGAACAGTTGAAAGACCCCGCCCTAATAAAGGCACGGGAAAACGTAGTGAAAATAGATGGCGAGTTAGTGAACCCAGATAATACCTGCACTTACCCATACTTCAGCGTAGAGAAGGACCTACTGTATCGGGTGGCAAAAAGGGCAGAAGAAACCGTTGAGCAGCTTGTGGTGCCCAAACCTTACAGGAAGTTGGTGTTGGAGTTGGCCCATGGGCACATTCTTGGAGGTCATCTGGGGACAGAGAAAACCCGAGAGAGGGTATTACAGAGATTCTATTGGCCGGGGGTGATGAAGGACATAGAAAATTATTGTTCCTCCTGCCCTGTGTGTCAGAGGTCGGCCCCGATGCCACATTTCCGTAGCCCGCTGGTCCCTCTACCCATCATTGAGGTCCCGTTTGAGAGGATCGCCATGGATTTGGTAGGTCCTATAATCAAGTCCGCTAGGGGGCACCAGTACATATTAGTTATAATGGACTATGCCACCCGTTATCCAGAAGCGATCCCTCTCCGAAATACCTCGGCCAAAACCATAGCCAAAGAGCTATCTCTTGTGTTTAGCCGGGTGGGTATTTGTAAAGAACTGCTTACGGACCAAGGTACACCCTTTATGTCCCGGGTTATGAAGGAGCTGTGTAAATTGTTCAAAGTGACGCAATTACGTACATCTGTGTATCACCCCCAAACCGATGGGCTGGTTGAAAGGTTCAACAAAACCCTAAAACAAATGTTGAAGAAAGTGGTGGATAGAGATGGAAAGGATTGGGACTGTCTACTTCCTTATCTGATGTTTGCTATTAGGGAGGTGCCCCAATCCTCTACGGGATTCTCCCCCTTTGAGTTACTGTATGGGAGACACCCAAGAGGGCTGTTGGATATTGCCAAGGAAACTTGGGAAAGTGAGAGTTCTCCCCACAGGAGTGTGATTGAGCATGTCGCCCTGATGCAAGACCGAATTGCACAGGTAATGCCCATCGTGAAGGAACATTTGGCCCAAGCGCAGTTAGCACAGCAGAGAGTGTACAACCGTGGAGCCAAGACCCGTACCTTTTCCCCGGGGGATAGGATACTGGTACTTGTCCCTACGGTTGAAAGTAAATTCCTTGCCAAATGGCAAGGCCCCTACGAGATAATGGAAAAAGTGAGCGAAGTGAATTACAAGGTCAGACAACCAGGAAGGCGAAAGCCCGAACAGATCTATCACGTTAATCTGTTGAAAGCCTGGAGGGATAGAGAGTCCCTAGTCGCAGACACTTGGTCACCAGCTCAAACTGGTTGCGTGATTCCGGAGGTTGGAATAGCAGCCACCTTGTCACAACCCCAACAACAGGAGGTTAAGGAGTTTGTGCTTCGCAACAAGGAGGTATTCTCTGAGCTGCCGGGACAAACATCTGGGGTAGAGCATGACATCATTACCCCGCCCGGTGAAAGGGTGAAGTTAAAACCCTATCGGATCCCAGAGGCCCGACGGGAGGCAATACGGGAGGAAGTACAGAAAATGCTGAACTTAGGGGTGATAGAGGAGTCCCAAAGTGATTGGTCTAGTCCCATTGTGTTGGTGCCTAAACCGGATGGGAGCTGGCGATTTTGTAACGATTTTCGACAGTTGAACAAAGTTACAAAATTTGACACCTACCCCATGCCACGTATAGATGAGTTGATCGACCGGCTGGGAACAGCCCGATACATGACGACTCTTGACCTCACAAAAGGGTATTGGCAAATCCCCCTGGCCAAGTCGGCCAAAGAGAAAACCGCATTTGTAACCCCAGACGGGGCGTTCCAATATAAAAGAATGCCGTTCGGGTTACAGAATGCGCCGGCCACATTCCAGCGGAAAATGGACCAGATGCTGAGGCCCCATCGGAAGTATGCTGCGGCTTACCTGGATGACATAATTGTCCATAGCACAGATTGGGCCTCACATCTGCCAAAAGTGCAAGCAGTCCTGGACTCTGTTCGGGAAGCGGGGTTTACGGCTAACCCCAAGAAGTGTACCATTGGGCAGGAGGAGGCCAAATATCTTGGGTACACCATTGGGAGGGGAGTAATAAAACCCCAACTCAACAAAGTCGAGGCCATCCAGAGTTGGCCACGTCCCAACAGCAAGAAGCAGGTACGAGCCTTTCTGGGAATCGCTGGGTATTATCGGCGATTCATTCCCCACTTTGCTTCTAAGGCTGTGCCCCTAACCAACCTGACGAAGGGGAAAGGGTCGGTCATGATTAAATGGACCCCCGAGGCTGAGGCAGCATTCCAATTCTTGAAACAAGCCTTATGTAGCCAGCCAGTGTTGTACTCACCCGACTTCTCTAAAGACTTTGTCGTACAAAGTGATGCGTCAGATGTGGGGTTAGGAGCAGTATTGTCCCAGGTCTGGAACGGGGAAGAGCACCCAGTCATTTACCTCAGCAGGAAGTTGAAGTCCCATGAGGTAAATTACGCCACCGTTGAAAAGGAGTGTTTAGCGGTGAAGTGGGCTCTAGATTCCCTTCGGTACTACCTGCTAGGTAGGCACTTTGACATGGTTACGGATCACGCTCCGTTAAAGTGGATGGCTCAAAACAAAGAAACAAATAGAAGAGTGAATAGGTGGTTCCTGGCCCTCCAGGAATTCAACTTCACAGTAAAGCATCGCCCTGGCGTTCAAATGGGGAATGTGGATGCTTTGTCTCGAGTACATGAATGCCTGATTGCTGGTGTTCCAACACCGAGGTTAAAACAAGAGGGGGGGGGTATGTGACAGCAGGAAGGTAAAGTCACCTGGTTGCATCCAGGGGGGTAGATATATTTCGCCCAGATTCAGGCTTTACGCCGACTTATACAACTAGGTGGAGAGTTGTATAAGGCTAGTGGGCTCATGGATGACTCATACCTCTAGGGAGAGTGTGGGGCGTCGTACAGACAGGGAGTTGATGAGACCAGCTGAAGCTTGTCAGCTCATTTAGGCCTCTATAAGAACTCCCAGCTTCATTAGATGTTAGCTCATGCCTGGAACCAGACCTGTGTGGACTGTCTAGGGAGAGTGAACCCCTGTGCGGTGAGACAAAGCCTGTGTGGCTATTTGCTTGGACATTTAAAACCAGGGACTTAGGGACTAGGACAGCACTAGGCTGATCCCAGTTGTTAGTTAGGAAACCTGTATGTTTAGTCAGAGGTCAAGTTGACCAGGATTTATTTTGTTTATGTTTCTTTTGCTTTGCTGTGTTTGTCACTGTAAATAGAAAATAAACCGCACCTTTTTGATTTTGAAAACCACAACCACCGTTTGCTGGGCCTGTTTTTGTGTGGGGAGCCCATCTCGGGGGTCACACACACCCGCTGCCGAGCTAACCCCCTCACAGTAGGAAGAGTGTCAGTTTCTTTCACTGTGATAATCCTTGTTTCTAGGGACAGGGAAGGAAAGTGAGGGAAATTCTCCTTGTGCTATAGTGTGCTTTAAAAAAACATTTTTTCTAGGGACAGAAAACAATAGGTAGGAAGAGTGTCAGTTTCTTTCACTGTGATAATCCTTGTTTCTAGGGACAGGGAAGGACAGTGAGGGAAATTCTCCTTGTGCTATAGTGTGCTTTAAAAAAACATTTTTTCTAGGGACAGAAAACTATAGGTAGGAAGAGTGTCAGTTTCTTTCACTGTGATAATCCTTGTTTCTAGGGACAGGGAAGGAAAGTGAGGGAAATTCTCCTTGTGCTATAGTGTGCTTTAAAAAAACATTTTTTCTAGGGACAGAAAACTATAGGTAGGAAGAGTGTCAGTTTCTTTCACTGTGATAATCCTTGTTTCTAGGGACAGGGAAGGAAAGTGAGGGAAATTCTCCTTGTGCTATAGTGTGCTTTAAAAAAACATTTTTTCTAGGGACAGAAAACTATAGGTAGGAAGAGTGTCAGTTTCTTTCACTGTGATAATCCTTGTTTCTAGGGACAGGGAAGGACAGTGAGGGAAATTCTCCTTGTGCTATAGTGTGCTTTAAAAAAACATTTTTTCTAGGGACAGAAAACTATAGGTAGGAAGAGTGTCAGTTTCTTTCACTGTGATAATCCTTGTTTCTAGGGACAGGGAAGGAAAGTGAGGGAAATTCTCCTTGTGCTATAGTGTGCTTTAAAAAAACATTTTTTCTAGGGACAGAAAACTATAGGTAGGAAGAGTGTCAGTTTCTTTCACTGTGATAATCCTTGTTTCTAGGGACAGGGAAGGAAAGTGAGGGAAATTCTCCTTGTGCTATAGTGTGCTTTAAAAAAACATTTTTTCTAGGGACAGAAAACTATAGGTAGGAAGAGTGTCAGTTTCTTTCACTGTGATAATCCTTGTTTCTAGGGACAGGGAAGGACAGTGAGGGAAATTCTCCTTGTGCTATAGTGTGCTTTAAAAAAACATTTTTTCTAGGGACAGAAAACTATAGGTAGGAAGAGTGTCAGTTTCTTTCACTGTGATAATCCTTGTTTCTAGGGACAGGGAAGGAAAGTGAGGGAAATTCTCCTTGTGCTATAGTGTGCTTTAAAAAAACATTTTTTCTAGGGACAGAAAACTATAGGTAGGAAGAGTGTCAGTTTCTTTCACTGTGATAATCCTTGTTTCTAGGGACAGGGAAGGAAAGTGAGGGAAATTCTCCTTGTGCTATAGTGTGCTTTAAAAAAACATTTTTTCTAGGGACAGAAAACTATAGGTAGGAAGAGTGTCAGTTTCTTTCACTGTGATAATCCTTGTTTCTAGGGACAGGGAAGGACAGTGAGGAAAATTCTCCTTGTGCTATAGTGTGCTTTAAAAAAACATTTTTTCTAGGGACAGAAAACTATAGGTAGGAAGAGTGTCAGTTTCTTTCACTGTGATAATCCTTGTTTCTAGGGACAGGGAAGGAAAGTGAGGGAAATTCTCCTTGTGCTATAGCGTGCTTTAAAAAAACATTTTTTCTAGGGACAGAAAACTATAGGTAGGAAGAGTGTCAGTTTCTTTCACTGTGATAATCCTTGTTTCTAGGGACAGGGAAGGAAAGTGAGGGAAATTCTCCTTGTGCTATAGTGTGCTTTAAAAAAACATTTTTTCTAGGGACAGAAAACTATAGGTAGGAAGAGTGTCAGTTTCTTTCACTGTGATAATCCTTGTTTCTAGGGACAGGAAAGGAAAGTGAGGGAAATTCTCCTTGTGCTATAGTGTGCTTTAAAAAAACATTTTTTCTAGGGACAGAAAACTATAGGTAGGAAGAGTGTCAGTTTCTTTCACTGTGATAATCCTTGTTTCTAGGGACAGGGAAGGACAGTGAGGGAAATTCTCCTTGTGCTATAGTGTGCTTTAAAAAAACATTTTTTCTAGGGACAGAAAACTATAGGTAGGAAGAGTGTCAGTTTCTTTCACTGTGATAATCCTTGTTTCTAGGGACAGGGAAGGAAAGTGAGGGAAATTCTCCTTGTGCTATAGTGTGCTTTAAAAAAACATTTTTTCTAGGGACAGAAAACTATAGGTAGGAAGAGTGTCAGTTTCTTTCACTGTGATAATCCTTGTTTCTAGGGACAGGAAAGGAAAGTGAGGGAAATTCTCCTTGTGCTATAGTGTGCTTTAAAAAAACATTTTTTCTAGGGACAGAAAACTATAGGTAGGAAGAGTGTCAGTTTCTTTCACTGTGATAATCCTTGTTTCTAGGGACAGGGAAGGACAGTGAGGGAAATTCTCCTTGTGCTATAGTGTGCTTTAAAAAAACATTTTTTCTAGGGACAGAAAACTATAGGTAGGAAGAGTGTCAGTTTCTTTCACTGTGATAATCCTTGTTTCTAGGGACAGGGAAGGAAAGTGAGGGAAATTCTCCTTGTGCTATAGTGTGCTTTAAAAAAACATTTTTTCTAGGGACAGAAAACTATAGGTAGGAAGAGTGTCAGTTTCTTTCACTGTGATAATCCTTGTTTCTAGGGACAGGGAAGGACAGTGAGGGAAATTCTCCTTGTGCTATAGTGTGCTAAAGCATTCCTCATCAACCATCTTTGAAATCCTTGTTTTTTGGACAGTCAGGGAAATTGTCGTTGTGCTATTCTGTGCAAAAGCAATCATCCTCAACCATATTTAGAAATCCTTAAGTAAAGGGACAGAGAAGGACACCTGAAGGTAGCCCTTATTGCTTTTTTCCCATCTCCCTGCAGGCCATCTATTAGAATGTCTGGAAGGCAAACAAGGAGAGGCAGACAGTCAGGAGGCAATAAAAGAGGGCAAGCAGGCTCTGTGTCTGGGGGCAACAGTGCTGGTCGTGGACGCGGTGCATTGTCATCAGCACATGGCCATGGGACACGCTTGTCCTTCTTTTCGGCAGCTGGACATGTTGAGCCACATCATGCCGAAGACTTGGTAGAGTGGATGACCAAGCCCTCCTCCTCCTCCTCATCCTCTCTCACCCAGGCTCAGGGTACTGGCAAAGCAGCTGCCAAAGCGTCCTCTTCCCTGGTATCAATATCAGACTCATCATCAGTCACTCCTTCCCTAGACCCACCATGTCCTCCTCCTGAGGAGTCCCCCGAACTGTTTGAGCACAGTGTTGGGTACATGCTCCAGGAGGATGCCCAGCGTTTCGAAGGGTCTGATGATGAAACCCAGCTACAGGAAGGCAGTAGCGTGAGAGCAGACAGAGGGGATGCTCAAGAAGGACACCAATCTGGCAGTCATGTTCCAGCAGCTGCAGCATACTGCCAGATTGGCTCCAGTGATGAGGAGGGAGGGGATGATGAGGTCACTGACTCCACGTGGGTGCCTAATAGGAGAGAGGAGGAGGAGGAGGATGAGGAGGAGGCACATCTCCAACGAGGCAGGATGCCCTTTGGTGGCCAGCGTAAGGGCAGTACACCGACGGAATCACACCGCAGAGCTCCGCCTGTGCAGGGCGCTGCCTCTGCCCGTCATTCAAAAAGTTCTTTGGTGTGGGCCTTTTTTGAGGCTAGTGCATCAGATCGCACAGCTGCTGTTTGCAACATATGTCTCAAGCGTATATCGCGTGGCCAAAACATCAGCCGCTTGGGTACCACATGCCTGACCAGACATATGTTGACCTGCCATGCAGCTCGTTGGCAAGCCTACCTCAAAGACCCACACCAAAGAACAAAGCGGACCTCTCCTTGCACCGCATCAGCTGGGATCTCCAACCCCACTATAACTTCAGTCCTCTCTGAAACATGCACTGAGAGGAATGAAGGTGTAGAATTAGGTGTGTCACAGCCAAGTACTTGCGGCCACTCTGCTAGCAGTACACCGACGTCCGATTCTAGCAGGCAAATTTCCCTGCCCCAGCTGCTGGACCGTCGAAAGAAGTTCACTCCCAGCCATCCACATGCCCAGCGGTTGAATGCTAGCTTGGCTAAATTGCTAGCGCTTCAACTGCTGCCTTTTCAGTTGGTAGACTCGGCCCCCTTCCGTGAGTTTGTGCAATGTGCGGTTCCTCAGTGGCAGGTTCCCAAACGCCACTTTTTCTCACGGAAGGCTATTCCGGCTCTCTACCGGCATGTGGAAGGCAATGTCTTGGCCTCGCTGGACAGGGCGGTCAGCGGTAAGGTGCATATTACCGCTGACTCATGGTCCAGCAGGCATGGACAGGGACGTTACCTTTCTTTCACGGCCCATTGGGTCACTCTTTTGGCAGCTGGGAAGGATGCAGGACAAGGTGCAGTAGTGTTGGAGGTTGTTCCACCGCCACGCCTCCAAAATGCTACTACTGGTTGTGACACACCTCTCTCCTCCACCCCCTCCTCTTCTTCTTCCTCCATGGCCTCTTCCTGTGGTTTGTCCTATGAACCAGCGGTGCTCCGTAGCCGTTCAAGGGGCTACGCAAGTACGCAGGCAAAAAGATGCCATGCCGTGCTTGCGCTGGTGTGTTTGGGGGACAGAAGCCACACTGGGGCAGAGGTCCTGTCTGCTCTGCAGGGCCAGGCCGAGAGGTGGTTGACGCCACGCCAGCTTAAGCCAGGAATGGTGGTTTGCGACAATGGCACCAACCTCCTCTCCGCCCTCCGACAGGGACAACTGACCCATGTGCCCTGTGTGGCTCACGTCCTTAACCTGGTGGTGCAGCGGTTCTTGGGCAGGTACCCGGGCTTACAGGATGTCCTGAGGCAGGCCAGGAAAGTCTGTGTGCATTTCCGCAGATCTTATAATGCCAGTGCTCGCCTGGCTGAGCTGCAAAAGGAGTTGAACCTGCCCAAGAACCGCCTTATATGTGACATGCCCACCAGGTGGAACTCAATGTTGGCCATGCTGCAGCGGCTGCACACTCAGCAGAGGGCCATCAATGAGTACCTGTGCGACTACGGCACCAGGACAGGGTCAGGGGAGCTTGGTTTTTTTTCTCCACGCCAGTGGGGCATGATCAGGGATGCATGCACTGTCCTGGCACCATTTGAGGAGGCCACGAGGATGGTGAGCAGTGACAGTGCATGCATCAGTGACACTGTACCTCTTGTCCACCTGTTGGAGCACACGCTGCGTGGAATAATGGACAGGGCACTTGAGGCAGAACAGAGGCAGGAAGAGGAGGACTTCCTTGCCTCTCAAGGCCCCCTTTACCCAGACAGTGTTCCTTCTGTCCCACCCATCGCACAGGAAGAGGAGGAGGAGGAGGAGGAGGAGGAGGATTGTGTCAGCATGGAGGTGGAGGCTGGCACTCAGCATCATCAGCAGCAGTCTTTTAGGGATGATTTACAGTCCCAAGAAACCAGTGGACTTGTACGTGGTTGGGAGGAGGTGGCTGCGGATCATGTCGTCCTTAGTGACCCAGAGGACTCCGGAGCGAATGCCTCAGCAAACCTACGCTGCATGGCCTCCCTGATCCTGCAAAGTCTGCGGAAGGATCCTCGTATTCTTCGGATCAAGGAGAGGGACCATTACTGGCTGGCCACTCTCCTTGATCCACGGTACAAGGGTAAGGTTGCGGACCTTATGTTACCGTTGCAGAGGGAGCAGAGGATGAGACAACTCCGGGAGGCCTTGCAGAAAGGTCTGTGCAACGCGTTCCCAGAGACTGGGAGGTTACAAACTCCTGGTCCTGGACAACGAGTTGCTGAGGCTTCGGCCAGTCAAAGAAGGAGCGGTGGGGAAGGTGGCCGTCTGACCGATGCGTTCAGACAATTCTTTAGTCCGCAGCCCCAAAGTATGATCGGTTCCAGCAACCATCACCAGCGTCTGATAAACATGGTGCAGGAATATCTAGGGGCAAGGTCAGACTTGGACACCTTCCCCACCGAAAATCCTCTGGCTTACTGGGTCTTGAGGATGGATCACTGGCCAGAGCTTGCACAGTATGCAATTGAGCTACTGGCCTGTCCTGCATCCAGCGTTCTTTCGGAACGCACATTCAGTGCTGCTGGAGGATTTGTCACGGATCACAGGGTGCGCCTGTCCACCGACTCGGTTGATCGACTGACTTTCATCAAGATGAACCAGTCTTGGATCACCACCAGCTACCACACACCTGATGCTGATATAACAGACTAATTGATTTTAACATGTCACATCCCTTCAAGACTGATGCTGATGCTGAGTGCCTGTGCTGTTATGTTGACTGGCTATCCTCCTCCTCCGAGTCCTCAATGATACGATTGATGATGATAGCTTGGAAGATCATTTTTGTTTATGGGTGCCGCCACCAGTGGCTAAGGCCCAATTTTTCAGCCCCTGTTTTACAGGGGCGTGTAATTACAATTTTTTTAGCAATAATTTGCCATAGGGCTCATTGCTGTGCTCCAAGTACAGTATCTGTGAGGGGTTGGAGTGTTGTGGCACCAGTGCCTAAGGCCCAATTTTTCAGCCCCTGTTTAACAGGGGCGTGTCATTACAATTTTTGAAGCAATACTTTGCAACAGGGCTCATTGCTGTGCTCCAAGTACAGTATCTGTGAGGGGTTGTAGTGTTGTGCCACCAGTGCCTAAGGCCCAATTTTTCAGCCCCTGTTCAACAGGGGCATGCAATTACAATTCTTGATCTAATAATTCACAGCAGGGCCCATTTTTCCCCCCCCAAGAGTAACTCTGAGGGCTTACAGTGTTGTGGCAACGCCACCACCACCACCACCACGAAAGGCCCAATTTTTCAGCCCCTGTTCAAAAGGGGCATGTAATTACAATTCTTGATCTAATAATTCACAGCAGGGCCCATTCCTGCACCCACCAAGAGTAACTCTGAGGGCTTACAGTGTTGTGGCAACGCCACCACCACCACCACCACGAAAGGCCCAATTTTTCAGCCCCTGTTCAAAAGGGGCATGTAATTACAATTCTTGATCTAATAATTCACAGCAGGGCCCATTGCTGCACCCACCAAGAGTAACTCTGAGGGCTTACAGTGTTGTGGCAACGCCACCACCACCACCACCACGAAAGGCCCAATTTTTCAGCCCCTGTTCAAAAGGGGCATGTAATTACAATTCTTGATTTAATAATTCACAGCAGGGCCCATTCCTGCACCCACCAAGAGTAACTCTGAGGGCTTACAGTGTTGTGGCAACGCCACCACCACCACCACGAATGGCCCAATTTTTCAGCCCCTGTTCAAAAGGGGCATGTAATTACAATTCTTGATCTAATAATTCACAGCAGGGCCCATTCCTGCACTCACCAAGAGTAACTCTGAGGGCTTACAGTGTTGTGGCAACACCACCACGAAAGGCACAATTTTTCAGCCCCTGTTCAACAGGGGCATGCAATTACAATTCTTGATCTAATAATTCACAGCAGGGCCCATTGCTGCACCCACCAAGAGTAACTGTCAGGGCTTACAGTGTTGTGGCACCAGCACCACCATCAAAGGCCCAATTTTTACTACCACTGTTCAACAATTATATGTAATTAAAATTCCTGATATAATAGTTGACAGCAGGGCGTTCCAGCACCAACCAAGAGTAACTGTGAGTGCTTACAGTGTTGTGCCAACACCAACAACTAAGGGGCCTATTTCTGCAGAGTATATACGGCAGGTCCCTACTTTCAAACATCCAACTTACAAACGACTCCTACTTGCAAACGCAAGAAGACAACAGGAAGTGAGAGGAAATCTACCCCTAGGAAGGAAAATTCTCTCCTGTAAGAATTAATATGGGAGAAAGGTGTCTCCTCTGTACTGATGCTTTATCACCAATCCTTGTTTCAAGAAAAACACCACATTTCAAAAACAGTTGTCATTGGGACGGAAAGTGAGGTGAAATGTTCTGAACAGGGGCACAGACAGCAAAACAAATGTTACAGGGGTGATAACCCTTACCTATGTTTTCCAAAAAGTTTAAAAATAGATTTTTGGGCTGGAGCTACACTTAAACAATGTACCTGTTCAAAATTACAAACAGATTCTACATAAGAACAAACCTACAGTCCCTGTCTTGTATGCACCGCCTGTATACGGCTGTTCAGAGTATATAGGGCCTTTTTTATTTTATGTGCGGGGTTCCCCTTAATATCCATACAAGACCCAAAGGGGCTGGTAATGGGCTGGGGTAGGGGGGGGGGTCATGGGGTAGCTATGCCATTTTTCTTAAAGATTTTCATCCATATTACCGGGACCAGACATTACATTAAAGCCGCAAGCAGTTTTAAATGGCTTTTTTTTCCTTTAGAAGTGTCATTTTGTGCAGGGACAGTTCTAAACACGGGAAACACGTGGCACTTCACAGGCATACTTTAGACACCCCCCAGGTACGATATTTAAAGGAATATTTGACTTTTTTTTTCACTTTATGCATCATTAAAATGACTGCTCGCGAAAAACGACCGTTTTTAAAACTTCTTTTTGCATTGATACATGTCCCCTGGTGCACAACCCGGGTTCCCAAACCCTTTTTAGGACAATAACATGCATAATAGTTGTTATAATTAGCACTTTAGAATTCGAACGTTCGCATCCATTGTATTTAATAGGGTTCTAATGTTCGTACGAACTTTCGGTCCGTTCGCGGGTTCTGGTGCGAACCGAACCCGGGGGTGTTCGGCTCATCACTAATTACCAATAGCAAAGCCCAGATAAGTTGACCAGTGACCCCCAAGTGGGGGTGAGATGATGGGCCTGAATGGCTACAGAGAATTCCCGTATCGGGACTGTGACAATTTATTTACTGTATATTTTCTGATATCCTAGACTTTTTACCCATCCATAATCATGCCTCATTCAAAGTCCCACAGCCCATTTTCCCTTTTTTTACACAGTGGGGGTTATTTACGAAAGGCAAATACACTTTGCACTACAAGTGCACTGCAAGTACACTTGAAAGCGCCCTTTAGCTCTTCTGCATTGTTCGGTCTCATGTCTCTCATCTTTCTCTTGGCAATGCCCCATAGATTCTCTATGGGGTTTAGGTCAGGCGAGTTTGCTGGCCAATCAAGCACAGTAATCCCACGGTCATTGAACCAAGTTTTGGTGCTTTTGGCAGTGTGGGCAGGTGCCAAGTCCTGCTGGAAAATTAAGTCAGCATCCCTATAGAGCTCGTCTGCGGAAGGAAGCATGTGTCACGAGCCGGACTGACGGCTAGTGGGGATACAGGAGGTGGATCCTCTGTACCAGAGAGGGGATGGCACGGGTCGTACTGAGGGACCGGTTCTAAGCAGCTACCGGTTTTCACCAGAGCCCGCCGCAAAGCGGGATGGACTTGCTGCGGCGGTAGCAACCAGGTCGTGTCCTCCAGTAGCGACTCCACCTCTCTGGCGGCTGAGATAGGCGCGGTACAGAAGGACTAGGCAGAGGCAAGGTCAGACGTAGCAGAGGGTCAGGGCAGGCGGCAATGGTTCGTAGTCTGAGACAATGGCAGCAGGTCAGATACACAGGCAAGGCAACTCACAAATTGCTTCCACAGGGTACTAAGACAACAAGATCCGACAAGGACAGGAAGGGGAAGTGGGTTTATATCAGATTAGGGTGTGCACACAGTAATTGGGCCAGGCACCAATCAATGGTGCGCTGGCCCTTTAAATCTGAGAAGGCCGGCGCGCGCGCGCCCTAGAGCGCAGCGGGGCCGCGCACGCCGGGAAGGAGCAGGAGGGGGATGGTGAGTAGGATGGGATGCGATCCGCGGACGGAGATGTGCCGCCGCGTGGATCGCATCCCCGCCGGTAACAGAGCAGCGCCCACGGCCAGGGGGGCTGACCGGAGCGCTGCAGGGGGACCGACGCCGCGAGCGCTCCGGGAAGGATGGGACACCCGGAGCGCTCGGCGTTACAGTACCCCCCCTTAGGTCTCCCCCTTTTCTTGGAACCCAAGAATCTACGGATGAGCTCCTTGTCTAAAATGTTGGTCTCAGGCTCCCAGGATCTCTCTTCAGGACCACAGTTCTCCCAATCAATTAAAAAAAATATTTTACCTCGGATGACCTTGGAGGCGAGGATTTCTTTCACCGAGAAGACATCGGAAGAACCAGAGACAGGAGCAGGAGTAGTGACCTTTGGGGAAAATCAGTTAAGAATGAGGGGTTTGAGAAGAGACACATGAAAAGAATTGGGGATGCGAAGAGAAGGAGGAAGATGGAGTTTGTAAGAGACAGAATTGATTTGGTTTTTGATTTTAAAAGGTCCGAGGTAACGAGGGCCCAGCTTGTAGCTAGGTACCCGAAACCGAACATATTTGGAGGAGAGCCACACTTTGTCACCAGGGACATAGACAGGAGGAATTCTTCTTTTTTTATCTGCATGTCTCTTCATGCGGGCAGAGGCCAGTGATAGCGACTTTTGAGTCTCTTTCCAGATAGAGGTGAAGTCTTGAGTTAATTCATCCACGGCAGGAACTCCAGAAGAAGTGGGGATGGGGAGGGGGGCAATGGGTGACGGCCGTAGACCACAAAGAAAGGTGATTTGGAGGACGATTCAGAGTTCTTGAAATTGTATGAGAATTCTGCCCAGGGCAATAGGTCGACCCAATCGTCTTGATGGGCGGAGACAAAATGTCGTAAGTAGTCACCAAGGACCTGGTTAACTCTCTCCACCTGTCCATTGGATTGCGGGTGATAAGCGGAAGAAAAATTCAACTTAATCTTTAGTTGAGTACAGAGAGCTCTCCAAAATTTTGAGATGAATTGAACGCCTCTATCAGAGACGATATGTGAGGGTAGCCCATGGAGACGGAAAATTTGAAGAAAAAAATGCTTCGCCAACTGAGGTGCAGTAGGCAGACCAGGAAGCGGGACAAAATGAGCCATTTTCGAAAAGCGGTCAACGACCACCCAGATGACAGTGTTACTATGAGACAAAGGAAGGTCCGTGATGAAATCCATGGCAATGTGGGACCATGGTTGTTCAGGCACAGGTAGAGGAAGACCTGCAGGCTTCTGGCGTGGAGTCTTGTCACGTGCACAGATAGTGCAGGCCCGTACAAAGTCAGTCATATCTTTTTCCTGGGTAGGCCACCAATAGTTTCTGGCCATCAATTGTATGGATTTTTTGATCCCAGCGTGAACGGCTAGATGGGAGGAATGGCCCCACCTGAGTATCTGGAGACGAAGGCATGGAGGAACGAAAGTTTTTCCTGGAGGAACTGGCACCAGAGAAGCAGGAGCAGAGGAAATCAGACACTCAGGGGGTACGATGTGTTGAGGGGGAGTCCCGGTTTCAGAGGCATCGGAGGAACGGGACAAGGCATCAGCCCTGACATTCTTGTCTGCGGGACGAAAATGGATCTGGAAATTGAACCGGGCAAAGAACAATGACCACCTGGCCTGGCGAGGATTTAAGCGCTGAGCGGACTGAAGGTAGGACAAATTTTTATGGTCAGTGTAGATGGAGATAGGGTGAAGGGATCCTTCCAGGAGATGTCTCCACTCTTCTAATGCCAGCTTGATGGCCAACAGTTCACGGTCACCTATGGAATAGTTTTTTTCAGGAGGGGAGAAGGTTTTAGAGAAAAAACCACACGTGACGTTTCCTCCTTTAGCGTTTTTTTGAAGAAGAACAGCTCCGGCTCCTACCGAGGAGGCGTCAACTTCAAGGAAGAATGGCTTTATGGGGTCTGGTCGAGACAGGACAGGTGCAGAGGAGAAGGCGGTCTTAAGGCGAGTAAAGGCTTCTTCCGGTTGAGGCGGCCAGGACCTTGGATTCGCGTTTTTCTTAGTCAGTGCCCCTATAGGAGCAACGATGGTGGAGAAGTGGGGTATGAACTGACGATAGTAGTTGGCGAATCCAAGGAAGCGTTGGATAGCACGGAGTCCAGAGGGACGTGGCCAATCCAAGACTGCGGAGAGCTTGTCAGGGTCCATTTGAAGGCCTTGTCCTGAGACCAGATAACCTAGGAAAGGAAGGCTGCTGCGCTCAAAAAGGCATTTTTCAAATTTAGCGTAAAGATGATTTACGCGGAGGCGCTGGAGCACTTGACGGACATGGAGCCGATGTTCCTCAAGGTTGGTAGAGAAGATTAGGATGTCGTCAAGATAGATAACCACACAGGTATACAGTACGTCCCGAAAGATTTAATTGACAAAATCCTGAAAGACTGCAGGAGCGTTGCAAAGTCCAAATGGCATGACGAGATATTCAAAGTGACCATCTCTGGTGTTAAATGCGGTTTTCCATTCATCTCCTTCACGGATTCTGATGAGGTTATAAGCGCCCCTGAGGTCCAATTTCGAAAAAAACGTTTGCTCCGCGCAGACGGTCAAAGAGCTCCGAGATGAGAGGCAGAGGGTAGCGATTTTTAATAGTGATTTTATTGAGACCACGATAGTCTATGCAAGGGCGTAGTGATCCGTCCTTCTTGGCAACGAAGAAGAACCCCGCTCCGGCTGGAGAAGATGATTTCCTAATAAAACCTCTCTTGAGGTTCTCCTGTATGTAATCCGTCATGGCCTTGGTTTCAGGAGAGGAGAGAGGGTAAATTCTGCCACGGGGTGGTGTAGTACCTGGGAGCAAGTCAATGGGGCAGTCGTAGGGTCTATGTGGTGGTAAGACCTCCGCCTGTTTTTTGCAAAAGACATCAGAAAAGTCCTGATAGGCCTTGGGAAGGCCGGGCAAAGGAGTAGCGATGGGAACTTGACTGGTGGGTACAGACTTAAGACAATGCTTGTGGCAGGAGTAGCCCCAGGATTTGATGTCCCCAGTGGTCCAGTCGAGGGTAGGAGAATGGCGCTGGAGCCAGGGTAGGCCAAGAAGGATGTCAGAAGTACAGTTCGGCAAAACAAAGAATTCAATTTTTTCTTGGTGAAGAACACCAACGGACATGAGCAGGGGTTCGGTGCGGTAACGCACGGTACAATCCAGATTCTCTCCATTTACAGAGGAAATGAAGAAGGGTTTGATGAGACGGATAACAGGAACGTTGAACCTGTTGATGAAAGAGGCTTCAATAACGTTTCCTGCAGAACCAGAGTCCAGGAAGGCCACCGCAGAGAAGGGGGAGCCAGCAGAAGGGGAAATCCGCACAGGAATAGTCAGACGTGGAGAGGAAGAATTCACACCTAGTAACGCCTCTCCCACGTTCACTAGGTGCGGGCGTTTCCCTGACGTAGAGGACGAATAGGGCAGTCCTTTAGGAAATGTTCAGAGTTTGCACAATAAAGGCTTAAGTTCTCATTCCTACGGCGAGTCCTCTCTTGTAGGGTCAGGCGAGATCGGTCCACCTGCATGGCCTCCTCGACGGAAGGCATAGTATCAGGATGCGTTGGATTCAGGAAGAGAGGAGCCAGGCGCGGATAACGCCTGGTGCGAACAAGATCTTTCTCCTGGCGAAGCTCTTGGCGTCTTTCAACGTAGCGTATGTCAATGCGGGTAGCTAAGTGGATGAGCTCCGTCAGGGAGGAGGGTATCTCTCGTGCGGCCAGACAATCCTTGATGTGGCTGGATAAACCTTTCTTGAAGGTCGCGCAGAGAGCCTCATTATTCCAGGCTAGCTCTGAGGCCAGTGTGTGGAACTGTATGGCATATTCGCCCACAGAGGAGTTTCCTTGGACAAGGTTAACCACTTGACAACTGGGCACTTAAACCCCCTTCCTAACCAGACGAATTTTCAGCTTTCGGTGCTCTCACATTTTGAATGACAATTACTCAGTCATACAACACTGTACCCATATGAAATTTTTGTCCTTTTTTTCACACAAATAGAGCTTTCTTTTGGTGGTATTTAATCACTGTTGGGTTTTTTATTTTTTGCGCTATAAGAGAAAAAAGACTGAAAATTTTGTAAAAAAATGAATTTTTCTTTGTTTCCGTTATCAATATTTTGCAAATTAGTATTTTTCTTCATAAATTTTGGCCAAAATTTATACTGCTACATATCTTTGGTAAAAATAAGTACAATTGGTGTATATTATTTGGTCTTTGTGAAAGTTATAGAGTCCACAAGCTATGGTGCCAATATCTGAAAATTGATCACACCTGAAGTACTGACGGCCTATCTCATTTCTTGAGACCCTAACATGCCAGAAAAGTACAAATACCCCCCAAATGACCCCTTTTTGGAAAGAAGACATTCCAAGGTATTTAGAAAGAGTCATTGTGAGTTTTTTGAAGTTGTCATTTTTTCCCACAATTCTTTGCAAAAATCAAGATTTTTTTTTCTTTTTTTTTTTTTAACAAAATTGTCATATTAGCAGGTTATTTCTCACACACAGCATATGCATACCACAAATTACACCCCAAAACACATTCTGCTATTCCTCACGAGTATGGCGATACCACATGTGTGAGACTTTTACACAGCGTGGCCACATACAGAGGCCCAACATGCAGGGAGCACCTTCAGGCGTTGTGGAGGACCCAGGCCAATTCTGACATTTCTCTCCTACATGTAAAAATCATCATTTGTTTGCTAGAAAATTACATAGAACCCCAAAACATTATATATGTTTTTTTAGCAAAGACCTTAAAGAATATAATGGTGGTCATTGCAACTTTTTATCTTGCACGGTATTTGCGCAGAAATTTTCTAACGCGTTTTTTACGGAAAAAAACTGTTTTGTGCTTAAAAGAAAAAAAAAACAGGAAAGTTAGCCCAATGTTTTTGCATAATGTGAAAGATGAAGTTACGCCGAGTAAATAGATACCCAACATGCCACACTTCAAAATTGCACACGCTCATGGAATGGCGCCAAACTTCGCTACTTAAAAATCCCCATAGGCAACGATTTAAATATTTTTACTGGTTACATGTTTTGAGTTACAGAGGAGGTCTAGGGCCAAAATTATTGCTCTCGCTCTAACGTTCGCAACGATACCTCACATGTGTGGTTTGAACACCGTTTTCATATGTGGGCGGGGCTTATGTATGCGTTCACTTCTGCATGCGAGCTCGCGGGGGCAGGGGCGCTTTAAAAAAATATATATATATTTTATTGTTCATTTTACTTTATTTATTTTAGTTTGACATGTTTTTCCGCCCCAAATTTTTTTTTGATCACTTTTATTCCTATTACAAGGAATGTAAACATCCCTTGTAATAGGAATATGGCATGACAGGTCCTCTTTACAGTGAGATATGGGGTCAATAAGACCCCACATCTCACCTCTAGGCTGGGAAAAAAGAAATAAAAAAATCTTGGCTTTGATCGTAGCGGTGAGTCGGTAGAAGCACCGGAGGGCAGCGGGAGGGGGGGCATCCCCTCTCACCTTCCGTAAGAGCGATCAAGCGGTGGAACAGCCGCTATGATCATTCTTATGGTGCAGGGAATCGCCAGCTGAAAAAGCGAATATCTGAATGATGCCTGTAGCTGCTCCCATCATTCAGATATCCCCGCACAAAGTCAAGGACGTCATATGACGGCCGGCGGGCGGGAAGTGGTTATTGCGGAGTATTGCCGGGTATTGAGGAGTAATGCTGGGTATTGAGGAGTATTGCAGGGTATTGAGGAGTATTGCAGGGTATTGCGGAGTATTGCCGGGTATTGCGGAGTATTGCCGGGTATTGCGGAGTATTGCCAGGTATTGCGGAGTATTGCGGGGTATTGCGGAGTATTGCGGGGTATTGCGGAGTATTGCAGGGTATTGCGGAGTATTGCCGGGTATTGCCGGGTATTGTGGAGTATTGCCGGGTATTGTGGAGTATTGCCGGGTATTGAGGGGTATTGCAGGGTATTGAGGAGTATTACAGGGTATTGAGGAGTATTGCGGAGTATGGCAGGGTATTGCGGAATATGGCAGAGTATTGCACAGTATGGCAGGGTATTGCAGGGTATTGCACAGTATGGGCAGGGTATTGCAGAGTATTGCACAGGGTATTGCAGAGTATTGCACAGGGTATTGCAGAGTATTGCGCAGGGTATTGCACAGGGTATTGCAGAGTATTGCACAGGGTATTGCAGAGTATTGCACAGGGTATTGCAGAGTATTGGCAGGGTGTATTGCAGAGTATTGGCAGGGTGTATTGCAGAGTATTGGCAGGGTGTATTGCAGAGTATTGGCAGGGTATTGCACAGGGATGGCTGAGCAGGGATGGATGGATGGCTGGATCTGTGACTGCAATTGTCACAGATCCAGCCCACAGCGCTGCTGCCTTGATCCGCTCCCTCCCCTCTCCTCTCACACTGTACCGTACGGTACAGAGAGGGGAGGGAGGAACCGGCGTCATCACATGACGCCGGTCTGTTTACAAGTGATCGCTCCGTCATTTGACGGAGCGATCACGTGGTAAACGGCCGCGATTAGCGGCCATCTACCGTGATCCGTGATGCGCCGGTGTGTTCCGGACCCGGCGGTCACAGACATATCCTGGAGCGCGCCCCAGGGGGCGCGCGAGAGCAAGATTCTGTGAGGACGTCCCTGGGACGTCCACTCAGGATAACTCGACCGCGCTGTGGACGTCTTTTGTACATGGCGCGGTCGGCAAGTGGTTAAGCAGGGCGGTTTCAGCGGATGAGGCTCGGGCTGGTTCCTCAAAAACGCTGCGAACCTCAGCAAGGAAGGACTGAACGGTGGCTGTAGCAGGGTCATTGCGGTCCCAGAGTGGCGTGGCCCAGGCCAAGGCCTTCCCAGACAACAGACAGACCACGAATGCCACCTTAGACCGTTCTGTGGAAAACTGGTCTGACATCATCTCAAGATGCAGGGAACATTGGGACAAGAATCCCTGGCACAACCTAGGATCCCCGTCAAATTTCTCCGGAAGAGACAAGCGGATCTTCGAGGTAGTAGCGGCACCTCGGAGAGGGGAAGATGCTGGAGCTTGTGGCGGCAGACGCTGCTGGATCATGGCGGTCAACTGCGATAGCTGCTGTCCTTGTTGGGCAATCAATTGCGACTGCTGGGCAACCACGGTAGTGAGATCAGCGAGACTAGGCAGCGGCACGTCAGCGGGATCCATGGCCGGATCTACTGTCACGAGCCGGACTGACGGCTAGTGGGGATACAGGAGGTGGATCCTCTGTACCAGAGAGGGGATGGCACGGGTCGTACTGAGGGACCGGTTCTAAGCAGCTACCGGTTTTCACCAGAGCCCGCCGCAAAGCGGGATGGACTTGCTGCGGCGGTAGCAACCAGGTCGTGTCCTCCAGTAGCGACTCCACCTCTCTGGCGGCTGAGATAGGCACGGTACAGAAGGACTAGGCAGAGGCAAGGTCAGACGTAGCAGAGGGTCAGGGCAGGCGGCAATGGTTCGTAGTCTGAGACAATGGCAGCAGGTCAGATACACAGGCAAGGCAACTCACAAAACGCTTCCACAGGGTACTAAGACAACAAGATCCGGCAAGGACAGGAAGGGGAAGTGGGTTTATATCAGATTAGGGTGTGCACACAGTAATTGGGCCAGGCACCAATCAATGGTGCGCTGGCCCTTTAAATCTCAGAAGGCCGGCGCGCGCGCGCCCTAGAGCGCAGCGGGGCCGCGCGCGCCGGGAAGGAGCAGGAGGGGGATGGTGAGTAGGATGGGATGCGATCCGCGGACGGAGATGTGCCGCCGCGTGGATCACATCCCCGCCGGTAACAGAGCAGCGCCCACGGCCAGGGGGGCTGACCGGAGCGCTGCAGGGGGACCGACGCCGCAAGCGCTCCGGGAAGGATGGGACACCCGGAGCGCTCGGCGTTACAGCATGAAGTGCTCCAAAATCTCCTGGTAGATGGCTGCGTTGACCCTGGACTTAATGAAGCACAGTGGACCAACACCAGCAGATTACATGGCTCCCCAAATCAACACAGACTGTAGAAACTTCACACTGGACTTCAAGCATCTTGCAGTGTGTGCCTCTCCATTCTTCCTCCATACTCTGGGTCCTTGGTTTCCAAATTAGATGCAAAATTTGTTCTCATCAGAAAAGAGGACTTTGGACCACTGAGCCATAGGGATGAGCCGATTTGGTTCGCACCAGAACCTGCGAACGGACCGAAAGTTTGCGTGAACTTTAGAACCCTATTAAATACAATGGACTCGAACGTTCAAAATCAAAAGTGCTAATTCTAAAGGCTAATATGCAAGTTATTGTCCTAAAAAGGGTTTGGAGACCCAGGTCCTGCCCCAGGGGACATGTATCAATGCAAACAAAGTTTTAAAAACGTCAGTTTTTTTTCGGGAGCAGTGATTTTAATGATGCTTAAAGTGAAAAAAAAGTGAAATATTCCTTTAAATATCGTACCTGGGGGGTGTCTAAAGTATGCCTGTGAAGTGGCACGTGTTTCCCATGTTTAGAACTGTCCCTGCACAAAATGACATTTCCCAGCAATATGGATGAAAATCATTGAAAAAAATTGCATGTTCACCCCCCTCCTCAGCCCACTACCAGCCCCTTTGGGTCTTGTATGGATATTAAGGGGAACCCCGCGCCCAAATTAAAAAAAGGCCCTATATACTCTGAACAGCAGTATACAGGCAGTGCAAACAAGTGTAGCTCCAGCCAAAAAATCAATTTTTAAGCTTTTTGGAAAACATAGGGAAGGGTCATCACCCCTGTAACATTTGTTTTCCTGTCTGTGCACCTGTTCAGAACATTTCACCTCACTTTCTGTCCCAATGACAAATGTTTTTTGAAAATTCGTTTTTTTTATTGAAACAAGGATTGGTGATAAAGCATCAGTGGAGAGGAGACACCCTTTTCCCATATTAACTCTAATGCCGCGTACACACAATCATTATTCACGGCGGTTAAAAAAACGCCGTGAATAATGTCATTAAAAATGAGGGAACGGCTTGTTCCCCACACACGGTCGTTTTTCACGCCGTTTTTTCTCTTGTAGAGAAAAACGACCGTCTGTGGGATCCGCTGCAGTGTTTCCCTATGGGAAAACTGCCACGGAAAAAATGTCGGACAAAAACGACGAGAAAAATTAGAACATGTTCTAATTTTTCTCGTCGTTTTTAATGCCGTTTTTCTCGTTGAGAAAAACGACATAAAGCCCACAGACGATCGTTTTTCTCGTCGAAAGGAAAAAATTTTGTTTTTCCCGACGAGAAAAACGGCCGTGTGTACGCGGCATTACAGGAGAGAATTTCCCTTCCTTGGGGTAGATTTCCTCTCACTTCCTGTTGTCTCCTTCCGTTTGCAAGTAGGAGTCGTTTGTAAGTTGGATGTTTGAAAGTAGGGGCCTGCCGTATATACTCTGCAGAAATTTGGCCCTTAGGTGTTGGTGTTGCCACAACACTGTAAGCCCTTACAGTTACTCTTGGTGGGGGCTGGAACGCCCTGCTGTGAACTATTATATCAAGAATTGTAATTACATGCCATTGTTAAACACTGGTAGGAAAAATTGGGCCTTTGGTGGTGGTGGTGGTGCTGGCACCACAACACTGTAAGTCCTCACAGTTACTCTTGGTGGGCACAGGAATGGGCCCAGCTGTGAAATATTAGATCAAGAATTGTAATTACATGCCCCTCTTGAACAGGGGCATAAAAATTGAGCCGTAGGCACTGGTGCCACAACACTGCAACCCCTCACAGATACTGTACTTGGAGCGCAGCAATGAGCCCTGCTGCAAAGTATTGCATCAAAAATTTTAATTACACGCCCCTGTTAAAAAGGGGCATAAAAATTGGGCCTTAGGCACTGGTGCCACAACACTGCAACCCCTCACAGATACTGTACTTGGAGCGCAGCAATGAGCCCTGCTGCAAAGTATTGCATCAAAAATTGTAAATACACGCCCCTGTTAAACAGGGGCTGAAAAATTGGGCCTTAGACACTGGTGGCGGTGGCCAGAACCAAAAATGTTCTTACAATAGTGGTGCGCATCTTCACTGGCCTAACGATTCGATTCGATTACGATTATCATGTCAACGATTCGATTCGATTCCGCGATGCATCACGATGCATCACAATTACAGCGCAAGTGCGCATGGTTTTCATTAAAAAAAAAATGAAGTACTCCATTTTTTTATTCTGTTTGAAATTTTGCCCGAAAAGGTGAACTTAGCCTTTAATTTTGCATATAAAATATTTTCCTTTTGTAGATTTGGTTTATATTGCTGTTAATTTAAAATCTACTAAACATGCTTCACTGTGCCCGTGCCTCACTGTACCCAATGCCTCACTGTGCCCAATATCTCACTGTGCCCAATGCCTCTGTCTGTGCCCAATGCCTCACTGTGCCCAATGCCTCACTGTGCCCTCACTGTGCCCAATGCCTCTCACTGTGCCCAATGCCTCTCACTGTGCCCAATGCCTCTCTGTGCCCAATGTCTCACTGTGCCCAATGCCTCACTGTGCCCTCACTGTGCCCAATGCCTCACTGTGCCCTCACTGTGCCCAATGCCTCTAACTGTGCCCCGTGTCTCACTGTGCCCAATGCCTCACTGTGCCCGTGCTTCAATGCCCCTACCTGATCGGCGGCGTCCCGGCGGCCATTCCACAGTATTCAAAAGCCACGCCTCCCGAGTCCTCGTCGTCTGTGATAGGCAGAACACTGAATTTCCCAGCATTCAGTGTTCCGCCTATCACGGACATCCTCTCATCCTCATAACACCGACAAGGATGAGAGGATGTCCGTGATAGGCGGAACACTGCCTGCTGGGAAATTGAGTGTTCCGCCTATCACAGGCAATGATGACTCGGGAGGCGCGGCTTTTGAAAACTGCAATGGCCGCCGTCTGTCTGCATGACACGCTGTTCAGGTAGGCAGACGGCGGCTTGCAGTTTGTTAGTGTTGCATTACATCTACTCACGGCGGCTGCGGCGAGTAGATGTAATGGGGGGTAAACATTGATTATTAGGGTCGCCTGCATCGATGCCGCATCGGGGACACCCGAATCGCGATGCACCGATGCGGCAATTAAATTCGGCACCCCTATCTTACAAGCTATCAGCATGATCATTGAGGAGGAAGAGGATAGTCACTCAGCATAACAGGATAGTCACTCAGCATCAGCATAGGCAGTCTTGAAGGGATCTGACATTTAAAAAAAAAATATTCGGTTACATCAGCATCAGGTGCTTGGTAGCTGGTGGTGATCCAAGACTGATTAATTTTTATGAAGGTCAGTCGATCGACCGAGTCGGTGGACAGGCGCTCCCTGTGATCGGTTACAAAGCCTCCAGCAGCACTGAATGTGCGTTCCAAAAGAATGCTGGATGCAGGACAGGCCAGTAGCTCAATTGCATACTGTGCAAGCTCTGGCCAGTGATCCATCCTCAAGACCCAGTAACCCAGAGGAATATCGGTGGAAAAGGTGTCCAAGTCTGATCTTGCCCCTAGGTATTCCTGCACCATGTAAACCAGATGCTGGCGATGGTTGCTGGAACCGATCATACCTTGGGGCTGCGTACTAAAAAATTGTCTGAACGCATCTGTCAGACGGCCACCTTCTCCACCGCTCCTTCTTTGACTGACCGAAGCCTCAGCAAGACGTTGTCCAGGACCAGGAATTTGTAACCTCCCAGTCTCTGGGAACGCGTTACACAGACCTTTATGCAAGGCCTCCCAAAGATGCTTCATCCTCTGCTCCCTCTGTGACGGCAAGATAAGGTCCACAACCTTACCCTTGTAACGTGGATCAAGGAGGGTTGCCAGCCAGTAATGATCCCTCTCCTTGATCGCACGAATACAAGGATCCTTCCGCAGGCTTTGCAGGATCAGGGAGGCCATGCAGCGTAGGTTTGCTGAGGCATTTGGTGTGGAGTCCTCTGGGTCACTGAGGACGACATGATCCGCAGCCACCTCCTCCCAGCCACGTACAAGTCCACGGGTGTCTTGGGACTGTAATTGATCCCTTGAAGACTGCTGCTGATGCTGAGTGCTAGTCTCCACCTCCATGCTGACACAATCCTCCTCCTCCTCCTCCTCCTCATCCTCTTCCTGTGTGATAGCCGGGCCAGCAGGAACACTGTCTGAATAAAGGGGGCCTTGAGAGGTAAGGAAGTCCTCCTCTTCCTGTCTCTGTTCTGCCTCAAGTGCCCTGTATATTATTCCACGCAGCGTGTGCTCCAACAGGTGGACAAGAGGGACAGTGTCACTGATGCATGCACTGTCATTGCTCACCATCCTCGTGGCCTCCTCAAATGGTGCCAGGACAGTGCATGCATCCCTGATGATGGCCCGCTGGCGTGGGGAAAAAAATCCAACCTCTCCTGACCCTGTCCTGGTGCCATATTGCAAAAGATACTCATTGATGGCCCTCTGCTGCGTGTGCAGCCGCTGCAGCATGGCCAACGTAGAGTTCCACCTGGTGGGCATGTCACAGATTAGGCGGTTCTTGGGCAGGTTGTAATCCCTTTGCAGGTCAGCCAGCCGAGCACTGGCATTATATGACTGGCGGAAATGCCCACAGAGTTTCCTGGCCTGCTTCAGGACCTCCTGTAAGCCTGGGCACCTGCCCAAGAACCGCTGCACCACCAAATTAAGGACATGAGATAAACAGGGCACATGGGTCAGTTGTCCCTGTCGAAGGGCGGAGAGGAGGTTGGTGCCATTGTCGCAAACCACCATTCCTGGCTTAAGCTGGCATGGCGTCAACCACCTCTGAGCCTGCCCCTGCAGAGCTGACAGAATCTCTGCCCCAGTGTGGCTCCTGTCCCCCAAGCACACCAGCTCAAGCACCGCATGGCATCTTTTTGCCTGCGTACTTGTGTAGTCCCTTGAACGCCTACGGAGCACCGCTGGTTCCAAGGACAAAGCACAGGTAGAGGCCATGGAGGAAGAAGAAGAGGAGGGGGTGGAGGAGAGAGGTTTGTCAGAATCACCAGTAGTAACATTTTGGAGGCGTGGTGGCGGAACAACCTCCAACACTACTGCACCTTGTCCTGCATCCTTGCCAGCTGCCAGCAGAGTCACCCAATGTGCCGTGAAAGATAGGTAACATCCCTGTCCATGCCTGCTGGACCATGAGTCAGCGGTAATATGCACCTTACCGATGACCGCCCTGTCCAGCGAGGCCAAGACATTGCCTTCCACATGCCGGTAGAGAGACGGAATTGCCTTCCGTGAGAAAAATTGGCCTTTGGGAACCTGCCACTGAGGAACCGCACATTCCACAAACTCACGGAAGGGGGCAGAGTCTACCAACTGAAAAGGCAGCAGTTGAAGTGCTAGCAATTTAGCCAAGCTAGCATTCAACCGCTGGGCATATGGATGGCTGGGAGCAAACTTCTTTCGGCGGTGCAGCAGTTGGGGCAGGGAAATTTGCCTGGTACAATCGGACATCGGTGTACCAATAGCAGATTGTCCGCAAGTACTTGGCTGTGACACACCTAATTCTACACCTTCATTCCTCTCAGTGCAGGTATCAGAGAGGACTGAAGGTATAGTGGGGTTGGAGATCCCAGCTGATGAGGAGCAAGGAGAGATCCGCTTTGTTCTTTGGTGTGGGTCTTTTAGGTAGGCTTGCCAACGAACTGCATGGCAGGACGACATATGTCTGGTCAAGCACGTGGTGCCTAAGCGGCTGATGTTTTGGCCACGCGAGATACTCTTTAGACATATGTTGCAAATGGCAATGGTGCTATCTGCTGCACACGTCTGAAAAAATGCCCACACCAAAGAACTTTTGTAATAACGCGCAGAGACAGCAGCGCCCTGCACATGCGGAGCTCTGCGGTGTGATGCAGTCAGTGTGCTGCCCTTAAGCTGGCCCCTGGAGGGCATCCTGCCTCGTTGGAAATGTGCCTCCTCCTCCTCTCTCCTATCAGGCACCCACGTGGAGTCAGTGACCTCATCATCCCCTCCCTCCTCATCACTGGAGCAAATCTGGCAGTATGCTGCAGCTGGGGGAACATGACTGCCAGATAGCTGTCCTTGTTGGGCACCCCCTCTCTCTGGGCTCACGTTACTACCCCATCTCTCTGGGCTCACGTTACTGCCTTCCTCTAGCTGCGTCCCATCATCGGAGCCTTCAAAACGCTGGACATCCTCCTGGAGCATGTACCCAACACTGTGGTCAAACAGTTTGGGGGACTCCTCAGGAAGACATGGTGGGGCTAGGGAAGGAGTGACTGATGCCATTGAGCCGAGGGAAGAGGCAGCTTTGGCAGCTGCTTTGCCAGACAAAGTACCCTGAGCCTGGGTGAGAGAGGATGAGGAGGATGAGGAGGATGAGGACGGCTTGGTCATCCACTCTACCAAGTCTTGGGCATGTTGCGGCTCAACATGGCCAGCTGCCGAAAAGAAGGATATGCGTGTCCCACGGCCACGTGCTGATGAGGATGCACCGTGTCCACGACCAGCACTGTTGCCTCTAGATACAGAGCCTGCTTGCCCTCTTTTATTGCCTCGTGACTGTCTGCCTCTCCTTGTTTGCCTTCCAGACATACTATTGGCCTGCAGTGAGATGTAGCTGCACAAAGGTGGGATGTATATATATATATATATATATATATATATATATATATATATATATATATCTGTACTGATAATGCAGCTATCAGAATCAACTATCTGCTGTGGTATTAGTATGAGAAAAGCAGCAACTGTCTTCAGTTAATTTTAGGTGAACACTGTGCAGAGGACACAGTACACTAACTGAAAATACTTGCTGCTCTCTGCCTGTGGTTTTATTATGAGAACACCACAAATTGTATTCAGGTTCCTTTAAGTGAACGCTGTGCAAAGGACAGAAGTACACTACATGAAATTAATACAGCTCCCTGCCTGTGGTGGTGTTCTGTATTCAGGTAACTGTATTCAGGTAAGCTTTAGGTAAACGCTATGCAAAGCACACAGTACACTAAGTGAAATACTGACTGCAGCTAGCACAATCACCTGCCTGCCTGTCACAGTATAGAGAATAACAGGAACGGATCTAGCTAAACTGATTACAGTGTATGAATATATATACAACACCTAGGATGCATATATATCCTCTACACCAGTGGTTCTCAACTCCAGTCCTCAGGGCCCACCAACAGGCCAGGTTTGCAAGATAACTGAAATGCATCACAGGTGATATAATTTGCTGCTCAGGGATTGCAGTATTCTAGTCTGCATCTCACCAAGGTAATACTTAAAATCTGGCCTGTTAGTGGGTCCTGAGGACAGGAGTTGAGAACCACTGCTCTACACACTGTAACTGCAGCTAACTGACTCGTCTGCCTGCTCTATCTAACTCAAAATAAATGACACTGTCTCTCTGTAAGCTCTCCCTTTAACCAACTCCAACACACTACACAAGGCCACCAAGCCGGCGGCCTTATATAGTGTGGGGCGTGTACCTACTCCTCTGAGCCATGATTGGCCAAAGCCACCCTGGCTTTGGCCAATTATGGCTCTCCTTTATTACCGCGCTGTGATTGGCCAAAGCATGTGGGTCATAGTGCATGCTTGGCCAATCATCAGCCAGCAATGCACTGCGTTGCCGCAGTGAATTATGGGCCGTGACGCGTGTAGAATAATGATTAATATCTAATATTCTTGTATCTCAAGGGCGTTTCTGAATGAATTGCATTCATAGTCAAGTTGACTTAAATTAATAAGTGAGTTTATTATCTCACAGGTGGCATCATAAATACAATGAAAAAATTGTATAACAGTTCAGCTCAGTGTAGGTAAAAATATATAAAATAGAATAGATGGTGCTGTAACAAGCTTATGAAAGTATGTGACCTTAGTGTGTGCTGGCTTCAAACTCCATATTGTCTTGTTCCCAGTGAGAAGAAACAGGAAATGACGTTCTTAGGCTTCTGGTAAAATTCAGCTGTTCTTCTTGTCAATCTTAGTGTAAATATGTCAATGTCATCTCTTGACGTGGGTGTGAGTGAATCTTCATGTGTGTTTGTGTCAGTATGTCCTGCAAGTGTGTTGTGTAAGTGTGTTGTGCGTCCTCCCATCTCAAACTATAGGCTTATATATATATCTTTACATATGTCGTCACCTCATACGAACTTAGAACCTTGTATGGCACACATTAATTTCTGCTAACTTCAGCAATATGTAATAGAGTCATATGGAGTTTGATTGACAGGCACACATGTGGCATTCTATACTTGGGGTGGTGTGCTGATGATGTAATGTCATAACCAATCATCTCCTATATGAACATATATTACTAACAATAAAATAACTATTAACTAATACATACTAGTATGACTAAGACTTCACTTAAACAAACTTAACAAGAGATATAAAGAAATATATTATTTCTCTCACTACGAAAATACTGATCTATTCTGGAGATCTATTCTTGTCACCCTACACCAAGATGCCTTATATGTCATACTCAAATTGGCTTCACCAGAAATATCCAGCAATACTCAGCTTTAGATTGAAGAATCATGTCACATCAATTGATCAAGGTCATTCACTCATACCTAATTTACTATGATTAATCATAAAACCAAATATGTTTTGCAAGCTTGCCATGAATTAATATAACACCTATAAGTGCCGAATTATGAATTTGAAATAATATTCTAACAATCCCCTCTGAATTATGATTAATCATATTAAAATTATTAAATATCATTCATGCATTCATATCACAATCACTCCTTCTTGTATCAAATGATTGGACACAATATTCCTCATAACTGAAGCAGCTAGATATATTTCTCCTTCTAAATGCTTTTCTCTTTACGTTTAACTCTTCTTAGATCTATCTATTCAAAATCTTAAAATAATGGTATAGATTTTTTTTTCATGTATAACATAATGATGACTAATATCAGTAATTATTAATAACAATAATAATAATGATAATCATTATTATTAAAATAAGTAAATGATGCAATAATATATTTCCATATCTGTGCTCAAAGAATATTTTAGCTCTTTGGAAATATACTTTACACTCTAAAACTTTTCATAACTTTCCATTGTTCTCTTAAGAGTGATATGTTTCTAAAGTTATGAACAAAATATGTTCTATTAACTAGAATGATTGTGCAGTTCAAAAATATATGAATAAAGAAAAATAAAGAAAAATAATAATAATAATCCTAACTTAATATGAACATTAATATCAGAATAATTGGATAATCAAAAAAATGTATATGTGGACAAATGTTTCAGTCCTAAATTATTTATCTATAGTAGATAGATAAAGTTCCTTCTGATTATTTTTTCTTCATGAAATGTCTTTAAAATTTCTTCAAGTTCTGTTAGGTTAGAAAAACCTTGTTGAATAAGATAAAATAGTCAAATATGAAATATAAATCTTTTGTCCAATATTCTTCTCGAAAGGATCTCTTCTTTAACTTTGAATTTCTTGATATTCTCTTTGCTCTTTATAGGAGCGTGTTATCCTCCATATTTGTTTGATTTTAGATGCCATATCTGTAAAAGAGAGGCAGTATCATTACTCGGGAATAAAATATTTACATTAATTCTTGTACATTTTTAAATTTTTTCAATAAATGTTAAATCATTATGGGACAATAGCTTTGTGAATTTGTTAAAACTATATGTGAAATAATACTATCTTATATTTTCCTTCAAAGAGAACTTCTGTATGACTGTGTACTGTCTTTATCCTGTCTAAAATTACCTAAACTATAAAACATATGTACTGTGAAGTTTAGGTATGACAGGACGCAATATTTCCATTTGGTCATGATACAAAAACCCTGTTTTAATAAACAAAGAAAGGTTTCATATCACCCCAGAGATGACAATGGACTATGCCTTTGTTCTCATCCCTAAATGATTAGAAATATGTGCAACTGTATTCTGTGTTGAAGTTCTTATTCTAGTGTTAGACTGTTCTGCAGTAACAAGTACTGGTTCAATGTCTTTCTCAGCTCTTCTGCTGGAAACCTGAGATAAAGACTACTCAGAGACAGCTGTATAAACATGTGCTGGTGTACATTCCTGAAGATGTCTTCTGTTCCCATCTATCTGAATGTGTATGGGTAATAAAGCTCTGAACCATAGAGGATATTTTTTCCTAACTTCTCTAAAACTACTTTCCTCAAAAATATCTTTTAGTGAGCAGTCAGGTGTCTGTACAATGATTTTGTTTGATTTCACTATGCTCTCTGTAGCTTTAATTGCATAGTAAACACTTAGCAATTTCTTCACACCTGGCTCAAAAGTTTTTTCCAAAAATGATAAAACGCTGGAAAAATAGGCAATTATTTTCTCCTTACCTTCTTGTAATTGAGACAACGTTACTGAGATGGCATTCTCAGATACATGAGTTTTCAAAACAAACGATGATTCAGAACAAAGCTCTATTGTACTTAATGCTGGAGCATTCTGCAAATCTTTTTTCAACACTTCAAAAGCATTTTTCTTATTTGGACCCCATTGGTCAACTATATTACCTTTATTCCTCAAAAGATTATATAGTGGATTAACCTTTTCTGCGAAACAGTGCACAAACTCTTTGCAATGATTTATTTTATGCAAAAATTGATGCAATGCCTTATAAGTTGTTGGAGTTGGGATTACAGTAATATCTCTAACTGTTTCTTGCAACAATTGTCTCTTTCCTTGACTAATTTGCATGTGAAGGTATTTCACCTGACTTTTCATCAGCTGAACTTTTGTTGTGTTTAATTTTAAACCTTCAGCTTGTAACATCATAAACAACTCAGACAAAAGAGCCATATGTTCATCGATATTCTGAGTACTCAGCAAAATTGTATCCACATGCTGACAAATACAGTCTGGCCTGGAAAAATTTTAAAGTATATTTGCTATAGTTTCATGAAACTACACCATCACCAATACCTAAACCAGGTATTAATCGAGTGAACATATAAGTCTCTTTTCTAAATGTGAACGCAAGTTTGTATTGACAACTTTTAGTTAAAGGGATGGAATAATGACTTTTAGCGATTTCTAGTACAGAAAACACTTTGTCCTCAGCATTCAAATTTAACTTTATGTTAGATTTATCAGGAAGAACTGGGCTATTTGTGATGTGTTTATTCAATGTCCTTACATCAACTGATAAAGAATATGAATTATCAATGTTTTTGATAGGCCAAATACAGTCATATGGAGTTTGATTGACAGGCACACATGTGGCACTCTATACTTGGGGTGGTGTGCTGATGATGTAATGTCATAACCAATCATCTCCTATATGAACATATATTACTAACAATAAAATAACTATTAACTAATACATACTAGTATGACTAAGACTTCACTTAAACAAACTTAACAAGAGATATAAAGAAATATATTATTTCTCTCACTACGAAAATACTGATCTATTCTGGAGATCTATTCTTGTCACCCTACACCAAGATGCCTTATATGTCATACTCAAATTGGCTTCACCAGAAATATCCAGCAATACTCAGCTTTAGATTGAAGAATCATGTCACATCAATTGATCAAGGTCATTCACTCATACCTAATTTACTATGATTAATCATAAAACCAAATATGTTTTGCAAGCTTGCCATGAATTAATATAACACCTATGAGTGCCGAATTCTGAATTTGAATTAATATTCTAACAACGCGCCACTGGAATTTGGCGCAAACGCCCCATAATGTTCGCAATTCGGCGAACAGCTGAACAGATGATATTCGAGTCGAACATGGGTTCGACTCGAACACGAAGCTCATCCCTACTGAGCAAAGCTTCTGACGTTGTTTGTTGTTCAGGAGTGGCTTGACAAGAGGAATACGACATTTGAAGCCCATGTCCAGGATCCGTCTGTGTGTGGTGGCTCTTGATGCACTGACTCCAGCCTCAGTTCACTCCTTGTGAAAGTCCCCAACACTTTTGAATGGCCTTTTCCTGACAATCCTCTCCAGGCTGTGGTCATCCCTCCTGCTTGTGCACCTTTTTCTTCCACACTTTTCCCTTCCACATAACTTTCTATTAATGTGCTTTGATACAGCACTTTGGGAACATCCATCTTCTTTTGCAATTACCTTTTGAGGCTTTCCCTCATTATGGAGGGTGTCAATGATGGTTTTCTGCACAACTGTCAGGTCAGCAGTCTTTCCCATGATTGTGATTCCTACTGAACCACACTGAAAGACCATTTAAAGGCTCAGGAACCCTTTGCAGGTGATATGGCTTATTTAGCTGATTAGAGTGGACACTTTGAGCCTAGAATATTGTACCTTTTCACAATATTCTAATTTTCTGAGATTGTGGATTTGGGGTTTTTATGAGCTGTAAGCCATAATCATCATAATTATGACAAATCACAGCTTGAACTATCTTGCTTTGCATGTAATGAGTCTATCTCATATATTAGTTTCACCTTTTAAGTTGCATTAGTGAAATAAATGAACTTTTGCACGATATTCAGATTTTTCGAGTTTCACCTGTATGTTCACAACTACTTTAGGTATAGCTCCCAGTTGTCCCTGATTTCGAGGGACTGTTCCAGATTTGGAAAAAAGCCCCTATTTTCCTCCTCATTAGTCCCTCATTTTGGTCTGATCTATATAGTTGTATATAAAATGCACTACTTATCTATCAAAAAGTGTTTCCTAGTGTTAACCTTTAATCCAATTTCTAAATTGCTGCATTTGTAAATTCCAAAAGCCAATACAAAGGAATAGTAGTGGGTTTAATCAATAATTTTTTTGTTCAATTCTCCTTTAAGGGTGTGTGGCAGGGGATGTGTCCTATACCTGCATACTTTTGCTAATAGCTGTCCCTGATTCTCATTTGCTCCTAGTGATCTCTGTATATCTCTGTGCATTACTATGAATTCCTAGTGACTGTGGATTCATCTGTACTTATAGGCGTGCGCAGGGGGTGTGTCAGGTGTGCCTGGGCACACCCTAATCACTACGTGCTATGCAGATTCCCCCTACTGCCCAGGCTTCACCCCGTGATGCCCCCACTCACCCTGCAGTGCTGCTGGCTTCCCTTCTCTCCTCTCAGCTGCTGAGGGGGGATGTTTCAGGATGAAGAGCGGCGGAAGGGGCTAGTAAATATGTAATTTGCCGGCCCCTTCCTTTTCTAAATGAACACAGTGAACACACTCACACTGTATTCATTCATAACTGAAGCATACTAAATTGTGCTTACTATGCTTCAGATTGTGAATGAATAGGAAGTTGCTCAGCATAGAGCACTTCCCATTCATTCACTGTCCAGTGCAGCTGAGGCTGCAGATAAAGACGTGTGTTTGACCTTTGGGGTGCACATCCTAATGTAATAGGCTACGCACACCTATGTCTGTGCTACTACTGTTCCCATCATAGGTGTGTTCAGCCTGTTGCATTAGGGTGTGCACGCCAAAGCTCAAACACATGTGTGTGTTTGTATGGGTATGTATATTTATCTTTATATATACATACACACACAGACACACACCCCCTTATAAGTAATCCTAAACAAATATTGTAAAATGTATTAAAAGATTTTTAAATAAGTAAACACTTCTTGCGCATGCACAATTACCATTTTTTTTCAATTTTATATTTTTTTTATTATTTTTTACAATATTATTTTTTATAATTTTTTACTACTTTTACCTAGGTCGGATCACCCGCACTTACCCCATCTGGGTCATGGGCAGCGCTTCCCCCGGGCGGCGGACTGCGGCTTCCCCTGTGTCTTCTCCTCCTCCTCGGCGGCCAATAGGATCGCTTCTCCCCTTGGCCAATCGGGTCTCAGCACCTGCTTCCTGATTGGGCGGGAGGAGAATCAGGAAGACAATAGCGAATATTAATTTGCTATTGTTTCACAACTGGGTGGGCGCAGGGCGCAGTGCTCAAGACTGTGCCTCAGGCTCTAATCACGAGTTCTAAAAAAATATTACAATAAAAATATATACTATAAAATAAAACCATATACTGGTTTTGATTACCTGTATTTTCCTCCTGTGGCAGCTTAATGCCGGCGAGAGGGAGAGGAGGAGAAGCCAACTTTCACCTACTTCAGGAGAAAAATACAGATCGGTTTTAGCCCCGCCACCCCTTCTGTCCAGGTCCCAGGGGTCGTCAAGGAAGGATCGCGGTCTTCACATCACCTGCACCCAAATGACTGGTAGATCGCGATCAACGGGTTGTCGACCCTAGGTTAGGGTTGCCGACCCTGTGCGCACACCTGTGGTTCCCACTGTCTCTATGTTTATGTGTACTTCTGTCAGCTTCAGCTCTACTACCTAATGTACTGTATTTCCTGACCCACAATGCTGCAAGAGATTCTTGTCTACTTATCAGCCCTTAGTTGCCAGTAGCTGCCTCCTTGGGTAAGTCTGAGAACCACAACCTGGGAATTGCCTGGAGAGCAGTCTGTCTCCACCTTCAGGCGCTCTGGAGAGGACAAGGTGATTCCTTAGACTCTGCACCTTGGCTCTATGAACACACATGAGAGTGTGGGTGTCTCTTGCTGTCCACCTCCGGGTATGTATATTTCCTGTTTCAGTCAGGTGGAAAGCAATTGCGGTCCTGTGAGGCATCCCGTCTTACGTTTTGAGATAGGCGGGACATCCGTGTGTGTGCGTTTCCTGTTTTGGGTCTGGTGGAGCTCAATCGTGGCCACGTGATGCATTCCAGCTGGCGACTTCCGGTGCACGTGGTATCCAGATGTCCTATAAATGGGCGTTCTTGTGTAGGAGGGCCACGCCTCTGATGATGTCTGTGATGTTTGTGCTGGAACACTGTGACCCTTCACCCTTTTCCCCTGATGCATGCTGGGGGAGGGGCTGTACCAGGAAGTAGGAGAGAGTGTGTGTGAGACTGGAAGCAGCAGCAGCATGGATGCATAGATCTGGTAATGACAGAAGCCTGTTGTATTAGGACTCCATGTAACAAGTCATCATGTTCTGAGTGAGTAATAAACCCTTTCCATGTTTAAGAAGTTCATCTGGCCTGTGTGTAACTTGCTGAGCAGATACTGGCAGCATTGCTAGCAATACCGTGAGAGACCCCGTGTCTAAGAGACATAACAGTGTCGACGAGGATTGTGGATTTTAGCACACATGGCCTTCATAGGGTTTATTCAACCATTTGATCCTGCTGCTGAATCATGGAGCTCCTGGGTGGAGAGGCTGGAGCAGTATATGGAAGCAAATAGTGTGGCTGCAGAAAAGAAAGTTGCAGTTTTCCTCACAACATTGGGTCAAGCTGCATATGGCACTCTCAGAGACCTCATTTCTCCAGACAAGCCAGCTTCTAAGCCCCTGCCTGAGTTAATTCAGAAGCTACATGAGCACTACAACCCAAAGCCATTAGAGATTGCAGAGCGGTTTAAATTCTACAGTAGAAGGCAGCATGCCAGGGAGGACATAAAGACTTATATCATTGCTTTACGTAAACTAGCTGCCACTTGGCAGTTTGGAGACTACCTGCAGACGGCTCTCCGTGACATGTTTGTTATGGGACTCTGCGGCCCAGCCATACAGAAACGTTCACTTACAGAACCCGACTTGACTCTGACGAAAGCCACTGACCTTGCTACGGTCATGGAGTTGGCTACACGGGACGCCACCCTACTGAAGGCACCACCTGAATTTCCTGCAAGCCAGGGAGAGGAAATATTCCACTCTGCTATCACCCGACACCCAAGACGGCCGTCCCCAAATCTGCCTAAACCTCACCACCCTAATTCTTCTTTCTCTAGTACAGTAACTTGCTACCGTTGTGGTAACACTAATCACAGTGCACCTGCTTGCAAGTTCAAGGATGTCGTTTGTTTTCTTTGTGGAAAGACTGGCCATATTGGGCGTGTTTGCCGCAGCTCACGCTCCCCGAACACTACCAAAAAAGTTAGACGTAAACAGACATTTCATATGAATACTGACAATAACGGCTCCAGCTCTGATGAGGAAACCTGTGTCCAGCATGTTGGACTGTTTCGGGTAGCTGGGAGTACTCCTGCGATATAAGTGGATGTCACACTCAATGGCTGTCCTGTCTCCATGGATGTTGATACAGGGGCGGCTGTATCTATCATTTCATGGACTGATTTAAAGGCAGCGGGTCAGTCCCTACCGCTCCAACCTACAAATCTCACACTACAAACCTACAGCAAGGAACTACTACAGCCCTTGTGTCAGGAAAGGTTCCATCCGCTGGTGGCATTTATTATTTATCTTGCAGTACTGTGGTCCACCAGCAGGTGTCTCCTGGCAGTTTGTAACTGTCAGGAGAATCTTTCCCTGCTGGTGTTGTATTATCTTTTGGACGCAGTACTGGTTTCCACCAGCGGATGGATCCTGGCAGTGTGGAGCAGACTGCCCTCCCTCCGATCAGGTGTGACCTGAAGCTAATCAGGCATTCCTATAAATACCCGGCAGGTGTATACACACACTGCCCTGGTATCGTCCTCGTGCCCTGACCTGTAGCCTGTCTGCTTGAACCTTGATCCATGTATCCTGATTAGGGATGAGCTTCGTGTTCGAGTCGAACATACGTTCGACTCGAACATCGGCTGTTCGATCGTTCGACGAAGATCGAACGATTTGGGCCGTTCGCGCCAAATTCGAGTGACGCGAACGGCCCACAATGCACTACGCCATCGCAGTGTCATCCAGGCGCTGTGATTGGCCAAGCATGCACTGTGACCCCGCATGCTTGGCCAATCACAGCGCCGGCAGCGAGGAGAGCAATGATTGGCCACAGGCAGGATGCCTGTGGCCAATTATTGCTGAGGGGGTTTAGTACACGCCCCACACTATAAAAGGCCGCCAGCACGGCGGCCTAGTGTAGTGTGTTCCGGAGCAGGGATAGAGCAGCATAGGCAGGGACAGTGACTTTTATTTCTTTCTTGCTTAACCTGGATTCCTTTAGTTTAGGGAAAGAGAAGGATAGGTAGGGAGAGTGTCAGTGTGTTTTGTGCTTGTGCTATATTGTGCTTAAAAAAAACATTTTTTCTAGGGACAGAAAACTGTAGGTAGGGAGAGTGTGTCAGTTTCTTTCACTGTCAAAGTCCTTGTTTCCAGGGACCTGGAAGGACAGTGAGGTAATTCTCCTTGTGCTAAATTGTGCTTAAAAAAAACATTTTTTCTAGGGACAGAAAACTGTAGGTAGGGAGAGTGTGTCAGTTTCTTTCACTGTCAAAGTCCTTGTTTCCAGGGACCTGGAAGGACAGTGAGGTAATTCTCCTTGTGCTAAATTGTGCTTAAAAAAAACATTTTTTCTAGGGACAGAAAACTGTAGGTAGGGAGAGTGTGTCAGTTTCTTTCACTGTCAAAGTCCTTGTTTCCAGGGACCTGGAAGGACAGTGAGTGAATTCTCCTTGTGCTATATTGTGCTTAAAAAAAACATTTTTTCTAGGGACAGAAAACTGTAGGTAGGGAGAGTGTGTCAGTTTCTTTCACTGTCAAAGTCCTTGTTTCCAGGGACCTGGAAGGACAGTGAGGTAATTCTCCTTGTGCTAAATTGTGCTTAAAAAAAACATTTTTTCTAGGGACAGAAAACTGTAGGTAGGGAGAGTGTGTCAGTTTCTTTCACTGTCAAAGTCCTTGTTTCCAGGGACCTGGAAGGACAGTGAGGTAATTCTCCTTGTGCTAAATTGTGCTTAAAAAAAACATTTTTTCTAGGGACAGAAAACTGTAGGTAGGGAGAGTGTGTCAGTTTCTTTCACTGTCAAAGTCCTTGTTTCCAGGGACCTGGAAGGACAGTGAGGTAATTCTCCTTGTGCTAAATTGTGCTTAAAAAAAACATTTTTTCTAGGGACAGAAAACTGTAGGTAGGGAGAGTGTGTCAGTTTCTTTCACTGTCAAAGTCCTTGTTTCCAGGGACCTGGAAGGACAGTGAGGTAATTCTCCTTGTGCTAAATTGTGCTTAAAAAAAACATTTTTTCTAGGGACAGAAAACTGTAGGTAGGGAGAGTGTGTCAGTTTCTTTCACTGTCAAAGTCCTTGTTTCCAGGGACCTGGAAGGACAGTGAGGTAATTCTCCTTGTGCTAAATTGTGCTTAAAAAAAACATTTTTTCTAGGGACAGAAAACTGTAGGTAGGGAGAGTGTGTCAGTTTCTTTCACTGTCAAAGTCCTTGTTTCCAGGGACCTGGAAGGACAGTGAGGTAATTCTCCTTGTGCTAAATTGTGCTTAAAAAAAACATTTTTTCTAGGGACAGAAAACTGTAGGTAGGGAGAGTGTGTCAGTTTCTTTCACTGTCAAAGTCCTTGTTTCCAGGGACCTGGAAGGACAGTGAGGTAATTCTCCTTGTGCTAAATTGTGCCTAAAAAAAACATTTTTTCTAGGGACAGAAAACTGTAGGTAGGGAGAGTGTGTCAGTTTCTTTCACTGTGAAAGTCCTTGTTTCCAGGGACCTGGAAGGACAGTGAGGTAATTCTCCTTGTGCTAAATTGTGCTTAAAAAAAACATTTTTTCTAGGGACAGAAAACTGTAGGTAGGGAGAGTGTGTCAGTTTCTTTCACTGTCAAAGTCCTTGTTTCCAGGGACCTGGAAGGACAGTGAGTGAATTCTCCTTGTGCTATATTGTGCTTAAAAAAAACATTTTTTCTAGGGACAGAAAACTGTAGGTAGGGAGAGTGTGTCAGTTTCTTTCACTGTCAAAGTCCTTGTTTCCAGGGACCTGGAAGGACAGTGAGGTAATTCTCCTTGTGCTAAATTGTGCTTAAAAAAAACATTTTTTCTAGGGACAGAAAACTGTAGGTAGGGAGAGTGTGTCAGTTTCTTTCACTGTCAAAGTCCTTGTTTCCAGGGACCTGGAAGGACAGTGAGTGAATTCTCCTTGTGCTAAATTGTGCTTAAAAAAAACATTTTTTCTAGGGACAGAAAACTGTAGGTAGGGAGAGTGTGTCAGTTTCTTTCACTGTCAAAGTCCTTGTTTCCAGGGACCTGGAAGGACAGTGAGGTAATTCTCCTTGTGCTAAATTGTGCTTAAAAAAAAACATTTTTTCTAGGGACAGAAAACTGTAGGTAGGGAGAGTGTGTCAGTTTCTTTCACTGTCAAAGTCCTTGTTTCCAGGGACCTGGAAGGACAGTGAGGTAATTCTCCTTGTGCTAAATTGTGCTTAAAAAAAACATTTTTTCTAGGGACAGAAAACTGTAGGTAGGGAGAGTGTGTCAGTTTCTTTCACTGTCAAAGTCCTTGTTTCCAGGGACCTGGAAGGACAGTGAGGTAATTCTCCTTGTGCTAAATTGTGCTTAAAAAAAACATTTTTTCTAGGGACAGAAAACTGTAGGTAGGGAGAGTGTGTCAGTTTCTTTCACTGTCAAAGTCCTTGTTTCCAGGGACCTGGAAGGACAGTGAGGTAATTCTCCTTGTGCTAAATTGTGCTTAAAAAAAACATTTTTTCTAGGGACAGAAAACTGTAGGTAGGGAGAGTGTGTCAGTTTCTTTCACTGTCAAAGTCCTTGTTTCCAGGGACCTGGAAGGACAGTGAGTGAATTCTCCTTGTGCTATATTGTGCTTAAAAAAAACATTTTTTCTAGGGACAGAAAACTGTAGGTAGGGAGAGTGTGTCAGTTTCTTTCACTGTCAAAGTCCTTGTTTCCAGGGACCTGGAAGGACAGTGAGGTAATTCTCCTTGTGCTAAATTGTGCTTAAAAAAAACATTTTTTCTAGGGACAGAAAACTGTAGGTAGGGAGAGTGTGTCAGTTTCTTTCACTGTCAAAGTCCTTGTTTCCAGGGACCTGGAAGGACAGTGAGTGAATTCTCCTTGTGCTAAATTGTGCTTAAAAAAAACATTTTTTCTAGGGACAGAAAACTGTAGGTAGGGAGAGTGTGTCAGTTTCTTTCACTGTCAAAGTCCTTGTTTCCAGGGACCTGGAAGGACAGTGAGGTAATTCTCCTTGTGCTAAATTGTGCTTAAAAAAAAACATTTTTTCTAGGGACAGAAAACTGTAGGTAGGGAGAGTGTGTCAGTTTCTTTCACTGTCAAAGTCCTTGTTTCCAGGGACCTGGAAGGACAGTGAGGTAATTCTCCTTGTGCTAAATTGTGCTTAAAAAAAACATTTTTTCTAGGGACAGAAAACTGTAGGTAGGGAGAGTGTGTCAGTTTCTTTCACTGTCAAAGTCCTTGTTTCCAGGGACCTGGAAGGACAGTGAGGTAATTCTCCTTGTGCTAAATTGTGCTTAAAAAAAACATTTTTTCTAGGGACAGAAAACTGTAGGTAGGGAGAGTGTGTCAGTTTCTTTCACTGTCAAAGTCCTTGTTTCCAGGGACCTGGAAGGACAGTGAGGTAATTCTCCTTGTGCTAAATTGTGCTTAAAAAAAACATTTTTTCTAGGGACAGAAAACTGTAGGTAGGGAGAGTGTGTCAGTTTCTTTCACTGTCAAAGTCCTTGTTTCCAGGGACCTGGAAGGACAGTGAGGTAATTCTCCTTGTGCTAAATTGTGCTTAAAAAAAACATTTTTTCTAGGGACAGAAAACTGTAGGTAGGGAGAGTGTGTCAGTTTCTTTCACTGTCAAAGTCCTTGTTTCCAGGGACCTGGAAGGACAGTGAGGTAATTCTCCTTGTGCTAAATTGTGCTTAAAAAAAACATTTTTTCTAGGGACAGAAAACTGTAGGTAGGGAGAGTGTGTCAGTTTCTTTCACTGTCAAAGTCCTTGTTTCCAGGGACCTGGAAGGACAGTGAGTGAATTCTCCTTGTGCTATATTGTGCTTAAAAAAAACATTTTTTCTAGGGACAGAAAACTGTAGGTAGGGAGAGTGTGTCAGTTTCTTTCACTGTCAAAGTCCTTGTTTCCAGGGACCTGGAAGGACAGTGAGGTAATTCTCCTTGTGCTAAATTGTGCTTAAAAAAAACATTTTTTCTAGGGACAGAAAACTGTAGGTAGGGAGAGTGTGTCAGTTTCTTTCACTGTCAAAGTCCTTGTTTCCAGGGACCTGGAAGGACAGTGAGGTAATTCTCCTTGTGCTAAATTGTGCTTAAAAAAAACATTTTTTCTAGGGACAGAAAACTGTAGGTAGGGAGAGTGTGTCAGTTTCTTTCACTGTCAAAGTCCTTGTTTCCAGGGACCTGGAAGGACAGTGAGGTAATTCTCCTTGTGCTAAATTGTGCTTAAAAAAAACATTTTTTCTAGGGACAGAAAACTGTAGGTAGGGAGAGTGTGTCAGTTTCTTTCACTGTCAAAGTCCTTGTTTCCAGGGACCTGGAAGGACAGTGAGGTAATTCTCCTTGTGCTAAATTGTGCTTAAAAAAAACATTTTTTCTAGGGACAGAAAACTGTAGGTAGGGAGAGTGTGTCAGTTTCTTTCACTGTCAAAGTCCTTGTTTCCAGGGACCTGGAAGGACAGTGAGGTAATTCTCCTTGTGCTAAATTGTGCTTAAAAAAAACATTTTTTCTAGGGACAGAAAACTGTAGGTAGGGAGAGTGTGTCAGTTTCTTTCACTGTCAAAGTCCTTGTTTCCAGGGACCTGGAAGGACAGTGAGGTAATTCTCCTTGTGCTAAATTGTGCTTAAAAAAAACATTTTTTCTAGGGACAGAAAACTGTAGGTAGGGAGAGTGTGTCAGTTTCTTTCACTGTCAAAGTCCTTGTTTCCAGGGACCTGGAAGGACAGTGAGGTAATTCTCCTTGTGCTAAATTGTGCTTAAAAAAAACATTTTTTCTAGGGACAGAAAACTGTAGGTAGGGAGAGTGTGTCAGTTTCTTTCACTGTCAAAGTCCTTGTTTCCAGGGACCTGGAAGGACAGTGAGTGAATTCTCCTTGTGCTATATTGTGCTTAAAAAAAACATTTTTTCTAGGGACAGAAAACTGTAGGTAGGGAGAGTGTGTCAGTTTCTTTCACTGTCAAAGTCCTTGTTTCCAGGGACCTGGAAGGACAGTGAGGTAATTCTCCTTGTGCTAAATTGTGCTTAAAAAAAAACATTTTTTCTAGGGACAGAAAACTGTAGGTAGGGAGAGTGTGTCAGTTTCTTTCACTGTCAAAGTCCTTGTTTCCAGGGACCTGGAAGGACAGTGAGGTAATTCTCCTTGTGCTAAATTGTGCTTAAAAAAAACATTTTTTCTAGGGACAGAAAACTGTAGGTAGGGAGAGTGTGTCAGTTTCTTTCACTGTCAAAGTCCTTGTTTCCAGGGACCTGGAAGGACAGTGAGGTAATTCTCCTTGTGCTAAATTGTGCTTAAAAAAAACATTTTTTCTAGGGACAGAAAACTGTAGGTAGGGAGAGTGTGTCAGTTTCTTTCACTGTCAAAGTCCTTGTTTCCAGGGACCTGGAAGGACAGTGAGTGAATTCTCCTTGTGCTATATTGTGCTTAAAAAAAACATTTTTTCTAGGGACAGAAAACTGTAGGTAGGGAGAGTGTGTCAGTTTCTTTCACTGTCAAAGTCCTTGTTTCCAGGGACCTGGAAGGACAGTGAGGTAATTCTCCTTGTGCTAAATTGTGCTTAAAAAAAAATTTTTTTTCTAGGGACAGAAAACTGTAGGTAGGGAGAGTGTGTCAGTTTCTTTCACTGTCAAAGTCCTTGTTTCCAGGGACCTGGAAGGACAGTGAGGTAATTCTCCTTGTGCTAAATTGTGCTTAAAAAAAAACATTTTTTCTAGGGACAGAAAACTGTAGGTAGGGAGAGTGTGTCAGTTTCTTTCACTGTCAAAGTCCTTGTTTCCAGGGACCTGGAAGGACAGTGAGGTAATTCTCCTTGTGCTAAATTGTGCTTAAAAAAAACATTTTTTCTAGGGACAGAAAACTGTAGGTAGGGAGAGTGTGTCAGTTTCTTTCACTGTCAAAGTCCTTGTTTCCAGGGACCTGGAAGGACAGTGAGGTAATTCTCCTTGTGCTAAATTGTGCTTAAAAAAAACATTTTTTCTAGGGACAGAAAACTGTAGGTAGGGAGAGTGTGTCAGTTTCTTTCACTGTCAAAGTCCTTGTTTCCAGGGACCTGGAAGGACAGTGAGTGAATTCTCCTTGTGCTATATTGTGCTTAAAAAAAACATTTTTTCTAGGGACAGAAAACTGTAGGTAGGGAGAGTGTGTCAGTTTCTTTCACTGTCAAAGTCCTTGTTTCCAGGGACCTGGAAGGACAGTGAGGTAATTCTCCTTGTGCTAAATTGTGCTTAAAAAAAAACATTTTTTCTAGGGACAGAAAACTGTAGGTAGGGAGAGTGTGTCAGTTTCTTTCACTGTCAAAGTCCTTGTTTCCAGGGACCTGGAAGGACAGTGAGGTAATTCTCCTTGTGCTAAATTGTGCTTAAAAAAAACATTTTTTCTAGGGACAGAAAACTGTAGGTAGGGAGAGTGTGTCAGTTTCTTTCACTGTCAAAGTCCTTGTTTCCAGGGACCTGGAAGGACAGTGAGGTAATTCTCCTTGTGCTAAATTGTGCTTAAAAAAAACATTTTTTCTAGGGACAGAAAACTGTAGGTAGGGAGAGTGTGTCAGTTTCTTTCACTGTCAAAGTCCTTGTTTCCAGGGACCTGGAAGGACAGTGAGGTAATTCTCCTTGTGCTAAATTGTGCTTAAAAAAAACATTTTTTCTAGGGACAGAAAACTGTAGGTAGGGAGAGTGTGTCAGTTTCTTTCACTGTCAAAGTCCTTGTTTCCAGGGACCTGGAAGGACAGTGAGGTAATTCTCCTTGTGCTAAATTGTGCTTAAAAAAAACATTTTTTCTAGGGACAGAAAACTGTAGGTAGGGAGAGTGTGTCAGTTTCTTTCACTGCCAAAGTCCTTGTTTCCAGGGACCTGGAAGGACAGTGAGGTAATTCTCCTTGTGCTAAATTGTGCTTAAAAAAAAACATTTTTTCTAGGGACAGAAAACTGTAGGTAGGGAGAGTGTGTCAGTTTCTTTCACTGTCAAAGTCCTTGTTTCCAGGGACCTGGAAGGACAGTGAGGTAATTCTCCTTGTGCTAAATTGTGCTTAAAAAAAACATTTTTTCTAGGGACAGAAAACTGTAGGTAGGGAGAGTGTGTCAGTTTCTTTCACTGTCAAAGTCCTTGTTTCCAGGGACCTGGAAGGACAGTGAGGTAATTCTCCTTGTGCTATATTGTGCTTAAAAAAAACATTTTTTCTAGGGACAGAAAACTGTAGGTAGGGAGAGTGTGTCAGTTTCTTTCACTGTGAAAGTCCTTGTTTCCAGGGACCTGGAAGGACAGTGAGGTAATTCTCCTTGTGCTAAATTGTGCTTAAAAAAAACATTTTTTCTAGGGACAGAAAACTGTAGGTAGGGAGAGTGTGTCAGTTTCTTTCACTGTCAAAGTCCTTGTTTCCAGGGACCTGGAAGGACAGTGAGGTAATTCTCCTTGTGCTAAATTGTGCTTAAAAAAAACATTTTTTCTAGGGACAGAAAACTGTAGGTAGGGAGAGTGTGTCAGTTTCTTTCACTGTCAAAGTCCTTGTTTCCAGGGACCTGGAAGGACAGTGAGTGAATTCTCCTTGTGCTATATTGTGCTTAAAAAAAACATTTTTTCTAGGGACAGAAAACTGTAGGTAGGGAGAGTGTGTCAGTTTCTTTCACTGTCAAAGTCCTTGTTTCCAGGGACCTGGAAGGACAGTGAGGTAATTCTCCTTGTGCTAAATTGTGCTTAAAAAAAACATTTTTTCTAGGGACAGAAAACTGTAGGTAGGGAGAGTGTGTCAGTTTCTTTCACTGTCAAAGTCCTTGTTTCCAGGGACCTGGAAGGACAGTGAGGTAATTCTCCTTGTGCTAAATTGTGCTTAAAAAAAACATTTTTTCTAGGGACAGAAAACTGTAGGTAGGGAGAGTGTGTCAGTTTCTTTCACTGTCAAAGTCCTTGTTTCCAGGGACCTGGAAGGACAGTGAGGTAATTCTCCTTGTGCTAAATTGTGCTTAAAAAAAACATTTTTTCTAGGGACAGAAAACTGTAGGTAGGGAGAGTGTGTCAGTTTCTTTCACTGTCAAAGTCCTTGTTTCCAGGGACCTGGAAGGACAGTGAGGTAATTCTCCTTGTGCTAAATTGTGCTTAAAAAAAACATTTTTTCTAGGGACAGAAAACTGTAGGTAGGGAGAGTGTGTCAGTTTCTTTCACTGTCAAAGTCCTTGTTTCCAGGGACCTGGAAGGACAGTGAGGTAATTCTCCTTGTGCTAAATTGTGCTTAAAAAAAACATTTTTTCTAGGGACAGAAAACTGTAGGTAGGGAGAGTGTGTCAGTTTCTTTCACTGTCAAAGTCCTTGTTTCCAGGGACCTGGAAGGACAGTGAGGTAATTCTCCTTGTGCTAAATTGTGCTTAAAAAAAACATTTTTTCTAGGGACAGAAAACTGTAGGTAGGGAGAGTGTGTCAGTTTCTTTCACTGTCAAAGTCCTTGTTTCCAGGGACCTGGAAGGACAGTGAGGTAATTCTCCTTGTGCTAAATTGTGCTTAAAAAAAAACATTTTTTCTAGGGACAGAAAACTGTAGGTAGGGAGAGTGTGTCAGTTTCTTTCACTGTCAAAGTCCTTGTTTCCAGGGACCTGGAAGGACAGTGAGGTAATTCTCCTTGTGCTAAATTGTGCTTAAAAAAAACATTTTTTCTAGGGACAGAAAACTGTAGGTAGGGAGAGTGTGTCAGTTTCTTTCACTGTCAAAGTCCTTGTTTCCAGGGACCTGGAAGGACAGTGAGTGAATTCTCCTTGTGCTATATTGTGCTTAAAAAAAACATTTTTTCTAGGGACAGAAAACTGTAGGTAGGGAGAGTGTGTCAGTTTCTTTCACTGTCAAAGTCCTTGTTTCCAGGGACCTGGAAGGACAGTGAGGTAATTCTCCTTGTGCTAAATTGTGCTTAAAAAAAAACATTTTTTCTAGGGACAGAAAACTGTAGGTAGGGAGAGTGTGTCAGTTTCTTTCACTGTCAAAGTCCTTGTTTCCAGGGACCTGGAAGGACAGTGAGGTAATTCTCCTTGTGCTAAATTGTGCTTAAAAAAAACATTTTTTCTAGGGACAGAAAACTGTAGGTAGGGAGAGTGTGTCAGTTTCTTTCACTGTCAAAGTCCTTGTTTCCAGGGACCTGGAAGGACAGTGAGGTAATTCTCCTTGTGCTAAATTGTGCTTAAAAAAAACATTTTTTCTAGGGACAGAAAACTGTAGGTAGGGAGAGTGTGTCAGTTTCTTTCACTGTCAAAGTCCTTGTTTCCAGGGACCTGGAAGGACAGTGAGTGAATTCTCCTTGTGCTATATTGTGCTTAAAAAAAACATTTTTTCTAGGGACAGAAAACTGTAGGTAGGGAGAGTGTGTCAGTTTCTTTCACTGTCAAAGTCCTTGTTTCCAGGGACCTGGAAGGACAGTGAGGTAATTCTCCTTGTGCTAAATTGTGCTTAAAAAAAAATTTTTTTTCTAGGGACAGAAAACTGTAGGTAGGGAGAGTGTGTCAGTTTCTTTCACTGTCAAAGTCCTTGTTTCCAGGGACCTGGAAGGACAGTGAGGTAATTCTCCTTGTGCTAAATTGTGCTTAAAAAAAAACATTTTTTCTAGGGACAGAAAACTGTAGGTAGGGAGAGTGTGTCAGTTTCTTTCACTGTCAAAGTCCTTGTTTCCAGGGACCTGGAAGGACAGTGAGGTAATTCTCCTTGTGCTAAATTGTGCTTAAAAAAAACATTTTTTCTAGGGACAGAAAACTGTAGGTAGGGAGAGTGTGTCAGTTTCTTTCACTGTCAAAGTCCTTGTTTCCAGGGACCTGGAAGGACAGTGAGGTAATTCTCCTTGTGCTAAATTGTGCTTAAAAAAAACATTTTTTCTAGGGACAGAAAACTGTAGGTAGGGAGAGTGTGTCAGTTTCTTTCACTGTCAAAGTCCTTGTTTCCAGGGACCTGGAAGGACAGTGAGTGAATTCTCCTTGTGCTATATTGTGCTTAAAAAAAACATTTTTTCTAGGGACAGAAAACTGTAGGTAGGGAGAGTGTGTCAGTTTCTTTCACTGTCAAAGTCCTTGTTTCCAGGGACCTGGAAGGACAGTGAGGTAATTCTCCTTGTGCTAAATTGTGCTTAAAAAAAAACATTTTTTCTAGGGACAGAAAACTGTAGGTAGGGAGAGTGTGTCAGTTTCTTTCACTGTCAAAGTCCTTGTTTCCAGGGACCTGGAAGGACAGTGAGGTAATTCTCCTTGTGCTAAATTGTGCTTAAAAAAAACATTTTTTCTAGGGACAGAAAACTGTAGGTAGGGAGAGTGTGTCAGTTTCTTTCACTGTCAAAGTCCTTGTTTCCAGGGACCTGGAAGGACAGTGAGGTAATTCTCCTTGTGCTAAATTGTGCTTAAAAAAAACATTTTTTCTAGGGACAGAAAACTGTAGGTAGGGAGAGTGTGTCAGTTTCTTTCACTGTCAAAGTCCTTGTTTCCAGGGACCTGGAAGGACAGTGAGGTAATTCTCCTTGTGCTAAATTGTGCTTAAAAAAAACATTTTTTCTAGGGACAGAAAACTGTAGGTAGGGAGAGTGTGTCAGTTTCTTTCACTGTCAAAGTCCTTGTTTCCAGGGACCTGGAAGGACAGTGAGGTAATTCTCCTTGTGCTAAATTGTGCTTAAAAAAAACATTTTTTCTAGGGACAGAAAACTGTAGGTAGGGAGAGTGTGTCAGTTTCTTTCACTGCCAAAGTCCTTGTTTCCAGGGACCTGGAAGGACAGTGAGGTAATTCTCCTTGTGCTAAATTGTGCTTAAAAAAAAACATTTTTTCTAGGGACAGAAAACTGTAGGTAGGGAGAGTGTGTCAGTTTCTTTCACTGTCAAAGTCCTTGTTTCCAGGGACCTGGAAGGACAGTGAGGTAATTCTCCTTGTGCTAAATTGTGCTTAAAAAAAACATTTTTTCTAGGGACAGAAAACTGTAGGTAGGGAGAGTGTGTCAGTTTCTTTCACTGTCAAAGTCCTTGTTTCCAGGGACCTGGAAGGACAGTGAGGTAATTCTCCTTGTGCTATATTGTGCTTAAAAAAAACATTTTTTCTAGGGACAGAAAACTGTAGGTAGGGAGAGTGTGTCAGTTTCTTTCACTGTCAAAGTCCTTGTTTCCAGGGACCTGGAAGGACAGTGAGGTAATTCTCCTTGTGCTAAATTGTGCTTAAAAAAAACATTTTTTCTAGGGACAGAAAACTGTAGGTAGGGAGAGTGTGTCAGTTTCTTTCACTGTCAAAGTCCTTGTTTCCAGGGACCTGGAAGGACAGTGAGGTAATTCTCCTTGTGCTAAATTGTGCTTAAAAAAAACATTTTTTCTAGGGACAGAAAACTGTAGGTAGGGAGAGTGTGTCAGTTTCTTTCACTGTCAAAGTCCTTGTTTCCAGGGACCTGGAAGGACAGTGAGTGAATTCTCCTTGTGCTATATTGTGCTTAAAAAAAACATTTTTTCTAGGGACAGAAAACTGTAGGTAGGGAGAGTGTGTCAGTTTCTTTCACTGTCAAAGTCCTTGTTTCCAGGGACCTGGAAGGACAGTGAGGTAATTCTCCTTGTGCTAAATTGTGCTTAAAAAAAACATTTTTTCTAGGGACAGAAAACTGTAGGTAGGGAGAGTGTGTCAGTTTCTTTCACTGTCAAAGTCCTTGTTTCCAGGGACCTGGAAGGACAGTGAGGTAATTCTCCTTGTGCTAAATTGTGCTTAAAAAAAACATTTTTTCTAGGGACAGAAAACTGTAGGTAGGGAGAGTGTGTCAGTTTCTTTCACTGTCAAAGTCCTTGTTTCCAGGGACCTGGAAGGACAGTGAGGTAATTCTCCTTGTGCTAAATTGTGCTTAAAAAAAACATTTTTTCTAGGGACAGAAAACTGTAGGTAGGGAGAGTGTGTCAGTTTCTTTCACTGTCAAAGTCCTTGTTTCCAGGGACCTGGAAGGACAGTGAGGTAATTCTCCTTGTGCTAAATTGTGCTTAAAAAAAACATTTTTTCTAGGGACAGAAAACTGTAGGTAGGGAGAGTGTGTCAGTTTCTTTCACTGTCAAAGTCCTTGTTTCCAGGGACCTGGAAGGACAGTGAGGTAATTCTCCTTGTGCTAAATTGTGCTTAAAAAAAAACATTTTTTCTAGGGACAGAAAACTGTAGGTAGGGAGAGTGTGTCAGTTTCTTTCACTGTCAAAGTCCTTGTTTCCAGGGACCTGGAAGGACAGTGAGGTAATTCTCCTTGTGCTAAATTGTGCTTAAAAAAAACATTTTTTCTAGGGACAGAAAACTGTAGGTAGGGAGAGTGTGTCAGTTTCTTTCACTGTCAAAGTCCTTGTTTCCAGGGACCTGGAAGGACAGTGAGGTAATTCTCCTTGTGCTAAATTGTGCTTAAAAAAAAACATTTTTTCTAGGGACAGAAAACTGTAGGTAGGGAGAGTGTGTCAGTTTCTTTCACTGTCAAAGTCCTTGTTTCCAGGGACCTGGAAGGACAGTGAGTGAATTCTCCTTGTGCTAAATTGTGCTTTAAAAAAAATTTTTTTCTAGGGACAGAAAACTGTAGGTAGGGAGAGTGTGTCAGTTTCTTTCACTGTCAAAGTCCTTGTTTCAAGGGACAGAGAAGGACACCTGAAGGTAGCCCTTATTGCTTTTTTCCCATCTCCCTGCAGGCCATCTATTAGAATGTCTGGAAGGCAAACAAGGAGAGGCAGACAGTCAGGAGGCAATAAAAGAGGGCAAGCAGGCTCTGTGTCTGGGGGCAACAGTGCTGGTCGTGGACGCGGTGCATTGTCATCAGCACATGGCCATGGGACACGCTTGTCCTTCTTTTCGGCAGCTGGACATGTTGAGCCACATCATGCCGAAGACTTGGTAGAGTGGATGACCAAGCCCTCCTCCTCCTCCTCATCCTCTCTCACCCAGGCTCAGGGTACTGGAAAAGCAGCTGCCAAAGCGTCCTCTTCCCTGGTATCAATGTCAGACTCATCATCAGTCACTCCTTCCCTAGACCCACCATGTCCTCCTCCTGAGGAGTCCCCCGAACTGTTTCAGCACAGTGTTGGGTACATGCTCCAGGAGGATGCCCAGCGTTTCGAAGGGTCTGATGATGAAACCCAGCTAGAGGAAGGCAGTAGCGTGAGAGCAGACAGAGGGGATGCTCAAGAAGGACACCAATCTGGCAGTCATGTTCCAGCAGCTGCAGCATACTGCCAGATTGCCTCCAGTGATGAGGAGGGAGGTGATGATGAGGTCACTGACTCCACGTGGGTGCCTAATAGGAGAGAGGAGGAGGAGGAGGATGAGGAGGAGGCACATCTCCAACGAGGCAGGATGCCCTTTGGTGGCCAGCGTAAGGGCAGTACACCGACGGAATCACACCGCAGAGCTCCGCCTGTGCAGGGCGCTGCCTCTGCCCGTCATTCAAAAAGTTCTTTGGTGTGGGCCTTTTTTGAGGCTAGTGCATCAGATCGCACAGCTGCTGTTTGCAACATATGTCTCAAGCGTATATCGCGTGGCCAAAACATCAGCTGCTTGGGTACCACATGCCTGACCAGACATATGTTGACCTGCCATGCAGCTCGTTGGCAAGCCTACCTCAAAGACCCACACCAAAGAACAAAGCGGACCTCTCCTTGCACCGCATCAGCTGGGATCTCCAACCCCACTATAACTTCAGTCCTCTCTGAAACATGCACTGAGAGGAATGAAGGTGTAGAATTAGGTGTGTCACAGCCAAGTACTTGCGGCCACTCTGCTAGCAGTACACCGACGTCCGATTCTAGCAGGCAAATTTCCCTGCCCCAGCTGCTGGACCGTCGAAAGAAGTTCACTCCCAGCCATCCACATGCCCAGCGGTTGAATGCTAGCTTGGCTAAATTGCTAGCGCTTCAACTGCTGCCTTTTCAGTTGGTAGACTCGGCCCCCTTCCGTGAGTTTGTGCAATGTGCGGTTCCTCAGTGGCAGGTTCCCAAACGCCACTTTTTCTCACGGAAGGCTATTCCGGCTCTCTACCGGCATGTGGAAGGCAATGTCTTGGCCTCGCTGGACAGGGCGGTCAGCGGTAAGGTGCATATTACCGCTGACTCATGGTCCAGCAGGCATGGACAGGGACGTTACCTTTCTTTCAC